>AYEL01091932.1:0-41666 GCA_000484575.1 Olivierus martensii | reverse complement strand
TTCATATTATAAATTGTAATCGGAAACCTTATGTATGCAGTGGCGATATTGAATCTTTGTTTAAGACTTCAATATGTTTAGAAAAACTAGTAAGTTTTAATTTCTATAAAATTGTAAAAACTGCAGGAGACATCAGTGGGCAGCTGAAGCCACAATCTTATTTGCTTACGCACAACCTTGTCCAAGGAGTTCAGGACTCTGGCATAGGTCTTCCCTAGCACCAACTGATGGTAAATGCCAGGCAGGAGAAAATTCCTCAGGGCAAAGAGGCACTGCTGTGGCTTGAGGTGAGCTCTCGTCAAATACAGCAGCCGTTCCTCCAGCTCCTCCTTAAGCTGAGCCTTGGTGTGTCCACTCACACAGAAGTGGACACTCAGATACTTCCAGCTATCTGTAACAGTTTTTGATGGAATAATGTCATTGTCTATTGTAAATTGAGTTTTTATATCTATTACCATCTGCTGCTCTCGGACAGCAGTGGTGAGACCCAGGGTGAAACTCTTTTTGCTGTTTAAAACCAAGCCACAGCAGCTTAAAAAGCTGACTGGTATTGATTAACTGTTGCAGTTTTGCTGGCATTGATGCGAGAAAAACCAAGTCGTTGGAGTATGCAATGACATTAAGCAGAGTTCCCCATAGTTCGGCACTGATAGGCCTCAGAAGATTGTAGATCAGCAGATCCATCACCATGATAAATAGGATTGGAGAAAGGGGGTCTCCTTGTCTCACTCCTAAAGTAGAATGGAAAGGGATGAGACCACTACCAGATATCAGGGTGATGGTTGCTCTCTCATACACATCAGAGAGATACCTGATGTAAGATGGTATCCCAAAGGCTTTCAAAAAGCAAACATGACAGCTGTGTGAGAGATGTTATCAAAGGTCTTACTGACATCAAGAGATGCCAAGTAAAGCAGGCGAAACACTGCCCTATAATGCCTGATCATATGATGTTTATCAAAGACACATCTTCTGCGGCACCGTCAGTGGGTAGAAATGCTCGCTGCCCCGGCATCAGCTCGGTTGCCGCTGATAGTCTTGTGGCGAGGACACAGTGGAATGCAGGCACCAGAACTGGGCTGATGGTAATGGGCCAATAGTCGCCTGGTCCTTTCTCTCCCTCCACCCTGCTCTTTGGAATGAACATGGTCCTGGCCACCAGCAGGTGTCCTAGTAACCGGCCTGTTACCAGGAACAGATTGAACACCTTAGCCAGGACCTGGAGTGGGACACTGCGCAACAGTGTGGTGGTCATTCCATTTGGACCAGCAATAGCTTTTGGAGGGAGGCCTTTGGCCTTCACTTCAAATATGGTGATGGGCTGCCATACCTCACCAACTTTAGCACTCAGACTGTAACGTGAGGGTGCCGAAGGTATGAAACACATCAGCACCCTGCCCTACTAAATCTTGAATTTGGGTCATGATCGGCTGCCAGAAAGATGTTAACTTGGCCAGTGGTAATGTTCTTGCATCCAGAATACCAGACAAGATACCCTGGATACAGCAGCCCCTGTCAAGCTTATAAAGTCTCTGGGCTCTTGCATATTCCAGTTGGTGGCACATCTGTTTGGATAGTTAGTCCAAGTGAATTAGGATCCTCGTCCTGATGGTCTGGGACAGATTGAGCCTCGCCCAGATGATCTTGGACAGAAAAGGCACCCCGCCGGAGTGCTCTCTTGACTGCTGTCTCGATGAGACTTAATCCCAATGGTCTGGAGTCTGGTCCTGATGGAAATGGGCCATTTCCGGACACTACATCCAGGCAGAAAAATCTTAAGGAGGTAATGGACCAGTTGGTCAGCCACTTCACCTAAGTGGGAAGATTTTCAAACTTGAGCCTAGATGGCATTGAGCTCGTCTTCAGAGAAGATGGAAAGGGATCCTCGAACTCAGAGAGGTACCCATCTATCAGCCGGTGATAGTTAAGATAGGCACCGATGACTCTTGACAGAATCATCAGACCTCCCAGCTAGAAAACCTGGATAAAGCCTGATTCATCCACCTTGTCCCTGCTATCGTCAACTCAGCTTTCCTGCAGGCCAAAAGCCGTTCTTTCTCTCCGGACCAACGTGCTTTACGCCAGGGCTGCCCCTAGCTATCGTGGGGCCCAGGGCAAAACTGAAATAGTTGACCCCTCCCAAAGAAATAAATTTTATCAAACTGAAGAAATTAAAGTATTTAAAATTCTTGAAAATATAATTTTATTATTTAAAAAAACAATTATATAAATATATTACAAAAATCACAAAAATTAAAATAAATATGTGAAGCAAAAACAATTTTTTTAAAATACATTTATAAGTACTTCTAATTTATTAATGATTATTAAAATTTACCTTTCTTGCTTTCATTTTGACAAAATCTTTTATTAATTCATCGCAATCTAATTTTTCACATATTTCATGTTCAATTGATTAGTGTTAAATTTATTAATCTTTCTTGGGGCATTGTTGTGCATAAATAATTTTTAATCAATTTTAATTTTTGAAAAGCTTTGTTTTGCTGAAGCTATTGAAATTGGAGTTGTTAATAATAAACTTAAACTACTAGTGAGATCTGGAAAAGAATTGGCAAATGGAAGAGTTCATTTCGCTTTCTATACATTCAGTTAGCTTTCCTTCAAGTAAAATCGATCATAATTTCCGGTCAAGCAACTCCTATAAAAGAAATGAAAACCTTTTTGCATCCGACTGTACCTCGATACGCGCTCTATATGTGTATTGTATGAGTCAGTGCGATTGCGTACTCATCAGGGCTGCAGTCAGTGCAGACCGAGTCACACCGCATAGTCAGTGTATTGAGCAAGTGGGGATAACCCGTGATATATGTTTTTGTGATATGTATATCGTGGGCTGCAAACATTGCAGTCTGCACTACGTATTTTATTATAATTTTTTTCAGCCCTCCCACAAAAATCATCCACGAGCCGCCACTGACTTCCAGTAAGCTCAGCCCTTTCGAAGCGGGTGACAAACTTTTTGGAACGAACTGTACATGATGTAGTACTGAAAAATCGAATTACAGCAGCCATCGGGACTGTGGATTCTGCTATGCTTCACAGAAACTGGCTTGAAATCTCTTACTGATTCGATGTGTTACATGCGATTAATGGTGCACATATTGAAATATTGTAAGAATTGTCAAAAAACTTTGACATTTTCTTTATTGAATAAAAAAACCCTAAGTACATATCTTTCTTTGTTTATTTTTAATGATTTTCTAAAAGTGTAAAAATACTTTTCGGATATCCTGTATTATTAAATTCAAAAATTATTAAATATTGTTATAGCACAAATATTTTATGGACACCTGTATATCTGAGAATAAAAATAACAGATATTTTTTCTCAGACATACAGATAAAAAAATAACAGTATGAATTAACAGATAAATATGTCGAAAAGCAAAACATATCATGAAATTTATAGCACACTCCTAAAAATTTTACCTAATAAATTAAAATGTAGTGATATAATTGTGATGATTTAAAAGCTAATATTTATTTTTTTATTATCAGAAATAATTTATAATTTCTTTTAAATTTTTCATGAAGAATCTGAACTGCCAGATTTCTTTTCATTAAAGTTATATATTACAGTAAGAAAAACACGACGCAATGTTTTATTCACCAATAGTTGTAGAAGAGAATGCTGTATCTTCTATCGAAATCAGTCTCATAAATTGCAAATGTCAGAAAACGAATAGCGATTTACGGAATTCTCTGAAGATTCGAAGAATTGATACGCAATTTTAACTGACGGAAAAAATAAGATGAATAACAAAAGCAAAAATTTTTTGTCTGTTTCGATAATGAATTACGTATCAATATTTCAAAATCTATGTTTATAAATTTTGAAATTATTATTTAATTTGAAATTTTATTATTAATATTCTTTCTTGAATTCTGTTAATTTAACAGAAATCGACTAAAAATATCCTGTGGGCTTATATTATACTTTGTAACAAATTTTTATTCATTTTTTGTTCCTGGATAGTAACTGTTATTTCATTATTGCTTGTGATTCAAAAGTATAGAAAATTCTATTATTCCTCACAAGCATTGCTTTTGTAATCAGAATATTGATATTTTGAAATTTATCTATTTTCCTTCAAGCGGAAGTGGAAGCGTACTCGGAATAATTGCTTGTGATTCAAAAGTATAGAAAATTCTATTATTCCTCACAAGCATTGCTTTTGTGATCAGAATATTGATATTTTGAAATCTATCTATTTTCCTTCAAGCGGAAGTGGAAGCGTACTCGGAAGATCAAGGAAAGCGCTTCCATCAGGATATACTGGATTTTGAATGTGATTACCAAGACAGTAGGCCTATAACAAGAACATGATGTGAGACTACATTCGGGTGCTGATTCGTGAAAGAGATTTACAGTATAGTGTATATCATTTCTAAATCTTTTTATGGTCATTTTTATATAACTGTAATATAAATACATGTTAACTTTAATTCACAGGTTCGTTTTTTCTGACTTTATATGAACAAAAAGACACAAATTCTCCCGTTTTCTCATTGGAAATACTGTAGATAAATTTCAAGATATCACTGTCCTGATCACAAAAGCAAAGTTTGTAGGGAACAATAGCCATTTTCTACACTTTTTAAGTATAAGAAATCAAGAAATAGCATTCACTATCCAGGAACAAAAATATTGTTACGTATTATTATTATTATTATTATTATACGTCAACTTTCCGATTTATATTACTGTTTACAAATCCGTTTATTGAAATTATTAACATATATCTGAAAATTATGTAAAATAATAATTTAAAATAATATAAAAATTTTAAATGGCATAATAATGTAGAACGTTTAAATCCGGACTGTTGTCAATCGATGCATAGAGAGACTCCTGATACTATAAATTAAATCGTTACCGAAAAGAATAATTTTTGTTTCATTCTACATGTATTTTGTTTCCTTCTTTGACGTATTTCAGCCTATATTGCTTATCATATCAAGATTATAAATTATAAATTTTATAGCTTTAGTTATTTATGAAGTTGAAGATAATATATTAACTTAGATTATCATAACTAACATAATACAGTATTACGTTAAAGAGTTTGTTTATATTTTCCTTATAAAACAGCTTTATACTTTATAATAATTTGTGCATATTTACAGTTTATTGAAGTGAAGATGAACAAAAATTTATTTCATTTTAGTGAAGCTAAAATTTATTCTTAAATATACTACGTATTGATCAATAATGATTTAATTTTTTAATATCAGGAAATTTTTTTATGTTTTTTATGCTTTTCAAAAGAAATAAATTGTATTTTCAAATCAATTAATATTTTTATGTCATTATAATTGTCATAAAATAATGCTTATTATATTAATTAATTTTTTCTTAAACAGTGTTTTCGTGTCAATTATTCCTTTTTCAATGTCAAAAATCTCTTTTTTTATTGTTTAAAATATAGACTGGAAATATAGAATTAATAAAAATGCTTGTACTCTATAGAAAATGCTGAAGAAGTTAGCTAACAAGCAGTTAGAATTTAAGGAAAATGAATATATATATATTTAATAATTATTAAAACAAAATTTTTTTAACTGAAATAAAAATTTGTAATGCTATTCTTATGCAAACTCTCATTTACGAAAAGACTTCTAACTTTTCTTTCAACGAAATATATAAAAGTAGTTGAGCCAGTTATTTTAAAAAGAGTTCTTCAGGAAGAAGAAAATAACGAGTTTTCAAGAAAATATTGAAATATAAAATTACAGTACTTTAAATTTTTTAAGAAATAAATTAATAATTATCCTCACCTTTTGCTACTTGAGGATTAAAATAGATGTTTGATATACTAATACTGTAGTAGCATTAAAAATGTATCGTATGTTAATAAACTGTTTTCAAAAACAAATGTAACAGTTTGATTTATTTATTTACTTAATGATATAATGGTAAAATTATGTTGTGTAATTGCTAATGAGTTAAAATAATATTCAAATTTATTCACTAAGTTAACTATTTCATCAGGTTTGAAATTTTTTTGCAAGTAAAATCTCAATACAATTTAACAATCTAGTAAATAGTAAGCTGCATAAAATAATTTTCACTAATAAATATTAATTTTACTTAATTTAATAAATATTTTTCTTAACAAATAATTTAATGGAGTGAACAAAATTTAGTATAGTTTATCATTTAGTTTATTATTCTATTTTGTTAATTGTTTTATTTTTGTCACTGATCTTAAAGAATACTGTATTATTTATTTATTCAATAACATTATAAATATAAGATTGCACGATACAATTAAATACAGTTACAAAAATCAATTACCATCAAATATTTACATAAAATTTCCAAATATATAGATATTAAAATTGAACGTTCGTTCAATATTTAGCAAAATTAGTGGCGTTATCTTAACAGCAGTTGGGTTCCTTTTTACGTAAATCTATTATAAAATGAGATAAGAAAAGACATATTCCATAGTCTGTGACAAACCACAGTCATATCTATCAGAATTTTGAAGATAATCCATCTGATAAGATTGTATCTACTACATCTGCTTTGTCTTAATAGTCCAAGCTTTCTTACATGTGGGTTACTTTATGTTGGATTTTCAATTTGATGATTGAAAGTGTCTTAATAGTCCAAGCTTTCTTACATGTGGGTTACTTTATGTTGGATTTTCAATTTGAAACTCCAACATAAAGTAACCCACATCTAATATGGTCTGTGGCATTGCCTCAATCTTTTCTCTAAGAGAGACTTGGAGAGATTGACTTGTGTTAAAAGTATCATCATGAACTGAAGCGTTGATGATAAACTTTCCGAATATTAGATTATTTCGTCTTCATGCTATCTGAGTTATTCCTTCTTATGTCCATATTCGCTACGGTAGATTAATCCTCAGACCAAGATCAGTCTTATTTTTCATGTTCGCCACAATAAATTTCATAAATTAATCTCCGATGATGGTTAAATGGTTATTTAACTCGCTTCTATTAGGGAGGGATTAAATAACCATTTCATTTGGAGATTAATTCACGAAAATTGTTTCGGCGAATACGAAAAATTGAAGTGATTTTGGTCTGAGAATTAATCCATCGTAGTGAATACATCCAACAATAATGAAGCTGATTGGATCTATAATGATGAGATTTCTGACAAATATTTGAGCCGTTTATTTTGAAAGTGACTTAAGTCTATTTGTTTTTAAATAGAGATATTTAACGGTTTGTGTTTGAATCAATTTAAAAATATTGATTAGTGATAACATAATAATATAATATTTTTTCCTTTACGAAAATGTGTAATTTACTAATGTAATTAACTTAATAAACATTATTTAAAACATAGGGCATTTGTAGTGGCCATAAATGGACTTAAGCCACTTTAAAAATTAACGAAACGACTTTTCTAATTTTTGAAAAAGCATAAGTCTCTTGAAAAGAAATATAATAGCTTTAAAATAAATAGTAAAATATTTAATTTTGTGTTATAAAATTAAAAATAGAACATTTAATTACTTTCAATAAAAATTATATAGTCGAATTATATTTATATCTCATTATATATTTCCGATTCTCGAAGAAAATTCTTATAAAACTCAGGAACTAAAAAAAAATTCTGTGAATTCGTATCTTAAGAAATTCATAGCGATATATTAATTATTTTGGCGCTGTGACATTTTCGAGTCAATAAACTAAGCAGTTAAGTCACACAGTTTATCCGTGTCACTTCTACTTAACTTATATTTCAAAAAGAAAATTATCAGAAAGTAATCACAAAATAATACTTAAAACATGCATATAAACCTAAAGAATAACATAGCATCAATAATTTGTACAAAATCATTCATTTTATTGCAATTTTAAAGATTTCTATTGTTGTCGCCATGTTATGACATAAGTAGATTTATGATAGGTTTCACCACCCTTTGGGACCGACCTGATTGGTCACTCTTCACAGGTGGTCACTATACAGGACAGTGATCCTCAGCCTTCCCCAAAAGAAAAGAATAAATTAAGCTGCAAATTTATATTAATTAAAATCAACAACTTGCAGTCAAGAGATAATGACGATATATAGTACATATCATTTTCTGACAAAGTCTTATAGCAAACATATACTGTATTACAATTAGTCTAATACTAGCCTCTATATTTGCATTTAAGATAGTAAAATTTAAATTAAAATATTGTATAAAGGTACATATACAATAGTATTATCCAATATTACACTAATATTTTAATATACTGGTTTAACAGACTAATTTATCATAACAAAAATTCTAATGGAATATTTAGAATTTTATCTAATGGAAAAATTTCTAAGAAAAATACATTAATTCCTCCATGAAATTAATCTTCTTGGTCACGTTAGCAGGTTAAAATTTCTTAAAACTGCCTAAGTAACTGGTCTCCATGAAATTAATCTTCTTGGTCACGTTAGCAGGTTAAAATTTCTTAAAACTACCTAAGTAACTGGTTAATATGCATATTAAACAGATGGTCACTATATGGAACAAAAATAGCATTATATCCTATGGAAAACAAATCAGCTTTTGAAATTTGGTTTCTTTAGCCAGGTGGTTACTGTATCAAGGTGGTCATTTTAACAGGTTTCACTGTATCTGGTTTTTATCCCATTCAGCGGTTCACCAGATTAACAATGATATCTAATGACATTTAAAATTCATTATAGTCGACTGATTATTGCTATGAGAAACATTTGTGTATATGCAAACTATAACTTTCAAACATGGACTAAACCCACTTTCAAAATAAATTTTTTACCATTCCATTCACTAGCTAATTTTCTATTAACAAAATCTTAGTGAATTTGAACACATTGGCTGTAAATTGTTTAAAAATAAAAAGATGACACAGAATTGTAACTATTATAAACGTTAACTTAAATTTTTTTTTAAAATGGACTTAAGCCACTTTCAAAATAAACGGCTCATTTAAGTCCTTAATATTTCATAGATCTGAAACGTTCTGTAATTATGTATAGACTGACACTCTATCTTAGCACGATCTTGAAGCAGAAGATTAACAGAGTCAAGGCTGACGTTTTCAAGCTAACTAAATATACATTCCAAATGGAAAAAATAATTTTTTTTTAAATATTGATTTGTGCTGGAATCTTGGTCTTAGTTTTTTCTTTTTGAGGTTTTGAAGCTTAGATAGCACATTTTTTCACATTTTGTAAAAAAATGTGCTATCTAAGCTTATATAGAAGAATGTAGGATTTTAATATTTAGAGAGACAAATAAAATGCTCGCTTCCTTGCTATTAGGTGGGAAAGGCTAATTTGGATATAAAATGGATAAGGCTTTCATTGGTTATAATAATAAAGACTCAGGTTATATAACGCTAACTATAATATTATATCAACTTGTCCAATTTTTCGATTAAGTAGTTTTTGTCGTAACTACTAATCGGAAAATTGGCAAACTGATGTCATCTGCATAGATTAAGGATTCTGTTATTGGAAAATAACTTTTTTCACATTTTGTAAAAAAATGTGCTATCTAAGCTTATATAGAAGAATGTAGGATTTTAATATTTAGAGAGACAAATAAAATGCTCGCTTCCTTGCTATTAGGTGGGAAAGGCTAATTTGGATATAAAATGGATAAGGCTTTCATTGGTTATAATAATAAAGACTCAGGTTATATAACGCTAACTATAATATTATATCAACTTGTCCAATTTTTCGATTAAGTAGTTTTTGTCGTAACTACTAATCGGAAAATTGGCAAACTGATGTCATCTGCATAGATTAAGGATTCTGTTATTGGAAAATTGGTTAATTTACTTTTAAAAGCAGAACCAAAGAACGTTTCTTTAGGGGATGCTATACTTAGAATAAAGATATGATCACTGTATTCGTAAAAATGAACTATGATAGTATCATAAATATGAAAAAGTTAGATTTTCTATCATGAAATATAAAAATTTAGAAATGTTTTTCTTGTTGATCCATCGCGATATATGAAAAATGGATAACCATTTTATAAATATATCTTACATTTTCAGGAATGGAATAAAATGAAAATCCAAAAAATTGATCGAAATATAATCTATATTAAAAAATCATTGAATCAACATTAAATAAGTAGAGCTGAAAAATTAAGGATATACGATTTATCAAAATCAATTTGACCTTGATGGTTCATATATTATTTAATGGCATTATTTTCGTAAAATTAAATCGAATGATTCAAAATTTATCACGAAAAATCTTAAAAATTTAAATGTCGCCATTTCTAGATAGCTGAAGATATTATACATATATTATTAATGTTATCAAGATCATTTTCAACGATATTGCCTTTTTTATAATTTTTTCTAATAATAAAAATTATTATAACTTTATAATTATAGCTTCTATCTATTTAAAATACTCATTTTTAAAAACGATGAAAGAAAATTATGGGAAATGTATTAAAAATAAGCAAAAATACCTGTTTTTAATATTTAATAACGAATGATAGAATTGGATTAGAATGTTTTGAACTCTTCACTCAAACATCGAAAATAACGTTACAATTCATAATAAAAATAAAATTTTTTCGTAGTTTCATATATTAATCACAGGATAGCATCAGGGTGTTAAAAATAAGTCATCGGCAACTGGCATGTTTGCATCATTCTAACCAGTAAAAATATGCACGTATACATGAAATGTTGTAGACAATTAAAAACACAGTTTAAAAATTTTTCCGGGAAAAATCTTAAGGTTTAAAGACCTCTGGAATAACAAATTAATGATAAATTATGAGATAAAATATTTCTTTATGTAAATATTTTTTTAAATAAAATGTATAAAATAATAATTGTAACAAAAAAAAAATAACCGCAGACCACGCATCGAATCCGTGGCCCATACCGGAAGTCAGCACCGATAAACAGCACGCTACCGACTCGGCTACTCGGCGTTCTGACGTTTTCGCACATTTTTTTTATTATATATAACAGCTATGAAAACTTTGAATCCATTTTTTTCGGAATTGGCTGAATAGTGCGCACTAATATTTTATCATATTAACACATGAAGGGTAAACTACCACCACACAAAGTTTGATCCCAAAGTTCATTTCCCAGACCGTGCCCTCTCCTTGTTAGTGTTACAAAACAAACATGAAGAAACTTTTGCTGCAGCCTGTCTGCTGTAGTAGTGTTGCCACATTAATTTTTCATGCCTTCTTTTAATAATTTTCTTTCATTTATAAGTTTTCAACTTAAAATAGATTATCACTCCAGTTTTAAAATAAATTAGAAATTAAGTAAATTGTTTTTATTTAATTTTAAATTCTGATTTGTTTGGTGAAGAAAGAATACAAACTTCAAATCAATATAAAATATCTCTGCTTTATTTAATTTGTTTATACAAAGTCAGTAATTTTTGTTTGCACAAATGTTTCACTGCTGAATTTAGTGAAAAATTTTGTGCACCATTCAGCTGCTTGTAAACATCATCACATGCCATTCAACTGTTTTATCCACATCTTCATAAACAGCACTACACATTCTCTTTTGCTGAGGACCCATTTTCAGATTCCTTGCACTCTCCTCTATTTTACTGCAATCTTTCAAAATTGTTGATAAAGTTGATGGACTTATTCCGTATTCACAGCCAACTTCTATCTTCTTTTTTCCAAAATTGACAGCAGCAATAATGTTTAACTTTTCCTTCAGAGAAAACTGGCAATGTTTGTATGGACATGAGAGCTGATGTTAGAATCCATGATTCTACAAACATATATGGTAGAAGACTATGGGCTAATCAGGCACTTTGATATTTAAATACTGCTGCTCACTTTGCGAACATTCCACTGCTTGGGAAAGAGATTTGAAATGTTCCAGAGGAGTTAGCTATACAAAGAACATTGATCGTAGCAGGGACAAGAAAGTTTCTGGAACAGCTCAACAGAAATTTTATTATATAGTGATTTTTTGAATGTTAGGGTTTCCAGAAAAGGTTCATTATAGTGAATTTTTAGTAATAACAGATTTTGTTATAATGATTCTTCTAACATTGTCTTTTATGGGTTGCTTGCAGGGGCTTCGTTATAAATTCGTTATATCAAAAATTTCGTTATAACAGAATTTTACCTGTATAATATTTTTCGGAGCATGTGGATGAGATTTCCATAAAAATATAATCAATTCAAAAATTATCATTCAGGAAAAGCAATATTGTGATCAGCAAGAATGGTTTCATTTGCATATTTATATTTACATGCAATTAATGAATATAAAGAATGTTATGAGAAATTTTGTCTAAATATGTTATATTTGTGAAAGTGCATTCTGCTCCATCAAAACAGTGATCACATTGAACAATATAACATTTCTCATCAACAGTAAATTCAGCAAAATTCTATATAATCCTATCTTCTTTCTTAACAATATATTATTATTTGTGTAACAATGCATTAAAAATTAATTGATTAAGTCACACATTTTATTACAAGTTTTATGATTCTTTTTCTTTATAATATCACTTTTAAAGATTACAGACACAATTTGGAACTTGAATTTTTGCTAATCAGACCCTAATGTTCTTAGGTGATTATTTTAGGAATTAATTTTTTTTGTGAAAATATTTTTCACATACTCTAGTAAGTATTCTTACTAAATTTGGTTGAGTTTCAGCTGTTAGATCTCTCTGCATATTTGGTAATAATTCTGATGATAATTTGATTCTTTAATCATTTCTATCCTGTATTTATATACAATCAATTCTCAAAATTATACAATTTTTATTTGTAGTTTTTGAATTTTCAATTAAAAAAATTACATCTCCATTTTTTTAATTTTGTTTTAATTTTACTTATGTTACTTAAACATTTGAATCAATTTTCTGACTTTAATGTTCAAATTTCTGAAAAGTATTTTTAACACACAATGGTTTATGCCACTTCAACAGTCAGCATTTGAAAATTCTTTTATTTCATATCAGTTCAAAAATTGATTTATTTTTGATTAAGAATAATCAAAAATAAATATACTAATGTTCATTAAAAATAATGTGCTAATTACTCTTGCTGATATATTATAAAAAAATTTTTGCTCTATAAATGCCATTTGTAAGTATATAAAAACAATCCTTAATTTATGATCACTTCTACAACAGTAATCAGTAAATTCGTTGATTGATCAAGGCAATTCTATGGGTTTGGGTCTCTCTTAAATGGATTTATATATATAGAAAACATCCTTCTTTCCATATTGTCTGGTTCTTATAGTTTTATATTTTTAATGTTTTTAAGATAATATCTAGTGTCCTAGTAAACATTAGTAGTGAGAAATGTATAAATTTTGGACATTTATGACTTAGGACAGCAAACTGAACCCTATTTGTAAGTCAAGGACTATCTGTGTGAACATTTACAAAAGTAATAGCATTAGCATTACAATACATATTCTATTAATCTGATATATGATTTTTAAATTTGATAAGCAATATTTATATATGAAATATTCATTTTTAATAATTGTTCATTTTATAAAATTTATTTTAAAATAATATTTTGTTAGGTATAATATTAAAGGAATAAATGAAACATCAAGCACCTTAACTTTATATCCTCTTGAATAGTAAGTTATTTTCACAATCTCTAGTTTTAGTTTAAAATATTTTATTTGATTTATAAATTATATTCAATCAAACAGAAGAAAATTTTATAAAGCAAAACAATATTGAATTCAATGACGATAATATATTAAAAATAACTTACCTTCAGTACATTATATTATGCAAAGTATTCGTTAATGGTTGAGACAAAATCAAACTATGAATCTCATACATCAAAATAATGAAAAAGTTCTCATAAATATAGATGTGCAAAAACCAGCATTTAAGAAAAACATGCATATTTTTATAATAGTGCTTTTCAAAGATCATAAAGGAAATGTGTTTAATTAATAGTTGATTTAAAAACAAAATTGATCTTGTAATTTAACATTTTCTTATGTTTTTTTCATCTTAGACAACAATTCAGTCATCAATATAATGAGAAAAAAATTTTGCTTCAAAATTTTCTAAGTTCTAATTTTTGATGAAAGCTAAAAAAATAACTGCCTAACTCTTTTTTAAAATAAAATTTATTGATAATACTCATTTTAATTTTTAAATATATCATACATTCTTAATCTATTAAATAAATATATTTACTTATCAGGCAGTATTAGAAAGTTGAATTTTGGGTGATAGTATTATTTAAGCAAATCACAGTATTTTTATAGTTGAATTATTCAAGTTTATTGATGTACATGAAATTACTTTTGTATTATATAGTTTATTTAATTAAAAACATCTAATATGTAAAAAATATGCAAATACAATACTAAGAAATTAGGGTTTGTTACAATTTAAATATAGCTATTTGGTTAATATTATTGGTTTATTTTCTTAAATTATAAGAAATATTTTAATTTCTTAGTACTGTACTTGATTTATTTTGTGTTGTTAACTATATTTCCCAAAATATTGTAATAATATTTTCAACAAAATTAAACTGATAATGATAAATTCACTCTAATTATGAGCTAACATATTTTCATTTTTTTGGGAATGATTTAGTTTTTAATCATTAAATTGTTGACTTTTCAAACAAATTTTTTCAAGTTCATAATGATTCTGTTATTTACTATATTTAAGATAAATTTTAGGAATGATTTATCACATATACATAATCATCAAATGATTCTTTGGTAAACAAATTCCTTATGTCATCTTGTATACATCAAAGCATTATATGGACTGTCATATGGCTTACTGATATTCAATTTTCAGACTAATAAATGATTGATATCTTAATTTTTTTGAAAGTCTATTTATGTAAGAAAGTTTTTGTCTAAATTAAGAAAGATAAAATAATGATTTTCCTCCCTTTATAGACAGAAATTAAGTTTTAATGAGATAATATACATGAGTAAATATGAATAATTTTTATAAATACAATATAAAATTTGAATATTTTCATTCTTTAGGGGGGAGAGGTGTGTTTAATCATATGTTAGCATTAAAAGTTATTAATCTTATATTTGTACAAAAGATTTCATCTACTTTTATTAAATTATTTCAAATCATTTTATAATTAATTTCTATATTTTTAAAGAACAGTTTTGGTAATTTGTATATTTCTAAATAGTGCTTGGTTCAAAATAATTCTATTATTTTATTATATTCATTGTTGATCTATAGTAATAATTTCAGATCAGATAATCATTCAAACATTATAAAATTGTTATATACTAGGTCCCCAATTTGTGGTTTTGTACTGGATATTTATAAAATGAAATAAAAAATTTGTTTTTTCAAAAAAATGTCTCTTATAGTCTTAAAGGACTGTTCTATATTTTCATAGCAAAATTATCCTCACTTGACTTTAATGAAATCTGTGTTCATGTTATAATGGACAACTATACTTTGTTCACTAAATTTTACAAAAATCTGAAGGTGGCCATACTATAATTGAAAATTATAAAATTGTTTAAAAGGCTATTATAAAATAAAAGATAAATATTTATTAACAAGACATATCACAATAATAGTTAAGATGCTGTCTAATGATCACCTATCCTATTTTCTGCAGTGGTTATCAAGAAAGAAAATGATGTCATCAAAGGTTATGACCTAGCTGCATAAACTGTTTCCAATTACCAGATCTTATAAGATTAAAAAATACTTACTGAAAATATTTTTATAAACTCCTAAACATTAAAACAATATAAATGTATAATTTATTAAAAAAATATAAATTTTTACAATATACGATTTCCCAAATCAAAGAACACCATCTAAACACAAATCACAGTTACATTCCAGAAGACAGTCATTTCACTAACATATGGAAAAGATGATAAACACTCATATAGGATGATCAACAAGAAATTAGAAAATTTCTTGATATTGTTGTTCTATCAAGACCATATAGCAATCTTTAAGTGACTGATAATTTGCATATATGGTTGTCAGAAGCATTGAAATTATTCAGTTATTATTTTTTATGAAGTATTCATAATGTAAGCAGCTATAATAATAATAATTTTTTCTCTGTTTCTTTGCTATTGTAAAATTTAATAATAAAATAATTATGTTGCCAAACAAGTGTGGGACTGACAACACAAATGCTACCTTTGGGTGTGTTTTTAAATTCAACACACTCCACCAGTGATGTAAACCATGTTTGTTAAACTGTTTGTAAATTCACCAGTGATGTCACTGGTGTATTCAACACTAACTCACCACATAAACCATAGTATTTGTTTGGTTGACGCTAGTGGATACAGATTTTGACATCATTTTTTAAGATGGCTGCTTCCATGCGAAAAATAAATCTAAAGATTGGAGAATCAGTTTATGCCTGTCTGTTGATAGTTATACAACAGATATTTTTTTGCATTTGAAAATATAATTTCCTATATCGGTATTAAAAATTGACTAGAAGCAGAAGATAAAATAACATCCAGTCAGCCATCTTGATGTGTATGTGTTGAATTTAAAAATAGTTGGTTTAGCATTCACTGATGGATTGCTATGATGTCATTTTAGATGCACATCAGTGCTGGAGAGTGTTGAATTTAAAAACATGCCCTTTCGTTGAAAAGATCTTATCTGAATGGCAGTAGATTGCTTCTACTGTATCCAGGTAAGATCTTTCTAATGATATTGCACACACTTATATTAGGAGGTTTTTCAGTCAACTTTTTTGAGATTTTGAAATATTGCTCTTAACATTTTCATTTTGTTAATTGTGTAGTATTAGTACTTTAAAACACTGAAGAGATTGGATTGAAACTCTGAAGAGAACAATGTGGAAAACAATAAAAAATTAGTTATATATGAGTTACTTTCATGTAAACAGTTCAATACATGTTGGATAGTATTTCAAAATGAAATTACTAAATATAGGAATATGGAAAATGGTAATTATATCATTTTACATAAATAAATGAAAATCTTATAGGAAAATTAAACAAAACATTACAGCTTTTGATGATGATGCCATATGGCAATGGATTTTTTTTATAATGAAAATGCATGAAACAGATTGTTTATATTGTTACAAAAGAGTGCATTGTTAATACATAAACCAAGTTTCATTAACTAATATTGTATTATTATTTTAAAATTATAAGCTGCTGAAAATTTTTTTTAACCATTTTTCAGTTATAGTGTACTCCCTTCAGATTTTTTAAAAAATGATAATTGACAAACTATGTATTATTTAATTTCCCCAGAATTCCTGAGTTTCATGAAAATTTGACAGGTAGAATTTTTATATGGAAATACAGAATATTCCTTTTCATATCTATGCTCATTATTTTTTACCTAGCCATTCAGTTTATCAATGCACATATTTGTGTGTAACAAATATAAGAATTATTGGATTTATGCAATTTTCAGAATGAATTAAGTGCACAAATAGGGACCTAGTGTTTATATTTTGCAAACTTAAATTAAGCATATATTATTTTAATTTTTTTTAAGTATACCAGAAATTTTGCTATGTTTGAAACATCCATCTGAAGAAATAAAGAAAAATATCAAAATAGAAATCATTTATTTCTATTTTATAAATAATTTAACAGTAAGTATATACAATTTAACATAGATGTATTTAAAAACTCAATTATTTCTTTTTCATTTGTATATAATAAATTTAGTCATTACAATAACACAATACAAAATAAATAAGTAATGTTTTGTTACTCTTACTGTTTTACTTAAATACTGACTTTTTTTATATGACTTTTTAGCTCAAAAAGTAAAAATATTAAGTTATCTGTCTTAAATAATGTTATAATTACAACTATTCATAAGTGAATATGAGTAATTCAGATAGTCTTATCAAAGAGAGTCACTCTTTTTCAAAATATTTTATCACGATAGATGTTTTTGCTGGTTTGTTTTTGGAAAAATGAAATAGACCATAATTCAAAAAAATGTATATTTTCATACTGATGTTTATAGGATTATTTTTTAACTCTGTATAGCTTACTCAATAACATTTATCTATGCAGCATTCACATATTGTTTGTTATAAGAAATTTTCTAGTTTTTATTTAATATAATTTTGGATACTGTTTATGAAATTTCTGAATTTTTTTTAAATTAGTAAAAGTTTAGCATTCAAAAAGATCTTGCCTAATGAGTTTTCTCTTACTATCCAGAGAATTTTGGCAAACATTGACAAAAAAACAGAACAATTTGAACACTTCATTGATGACCATGATAATGTTCATGAAGAAGTTTATGTAGATGAATAAGCATGAATAAAAATTTAATTAAAATATTGAATTATGTATAATATAATTATAAAATATTGAAATAAAAACAAATCTTAAAATATATATTACAGAATATAAAATTAGAAATATATGAACTAAATCTAAATCTTAAAATATATATTACAGAATATAAAATTAGAAATATATGAACTAGATTAATCACAATATTAACTTAATTCATGCAGAAAACGTTTTCAGTCAGTTAAATAAAAATGAGACATTAATTTTGCAGATAAATTAGTGCTTAGAAATTTAAAGATTGTCACTGATCAACATATTTTCTCTTTTTAATGAATTGTTATAATAAGTTTATTATTTAATTAAAATATGATAGAAAAATAAATCCTGTGCTTTGCACAGCATATGAATTTAAATTTACTTTTTAATTTTAAAATACATTTTTATTTGTTTCAGTTTAAATGTTATATATAATAATATATCTTGTTTATCCCTTAATGGCAATAAAGTATATCCCAGTTAAATGTCAGATAACCACTTATATTCTATAATTTTGTTCACTAAAAATTCATTTTATTTTTTAAAGCTCATTAAATAAAAATAAATTATAATTGCAAAGTAAAAGTTTCTTTCTTGGTAAAATATCAAATAATACTTTTGATATAAAAATTAAAAAGAGAAAGTAAGTTGATTTTGCTTTAAATTAATTGGTTAGATAATTTTATAATTGATAGTAATTTATTCATAAATTATTCAATCCAAAACTGTTTATATTTAAATATTAAAATTCTTACAGACGTTAACTAAAGAACAAATAAAAGAAATTCATTTATATGAATGCCAAAAAAGGTATGTAATTAGTATTATCTGTCTCTATTAAATATATAGTGTGTCTAAAAGAATGTGCACAAAATTTATGACTCAGCTATATAACCTGGGAAAAAGTTCCTCCAATATGAGTAATTAAAGTTTTGTGGAAGAGAGTCACTTTTTTCAAATGTTTCACCACAACAGCTCTGTTTTTGGAAAAATGAGATGGATAATATGCACGTATATGTGAAATGTTGTAGATAATTAAAAACACAGATAAAAAATTTTTTCCAGGAAAAAACTTAAGATTTAATGACATCTCGAATAACAAATTAATGAAAAATTATTTGATAAAATATTTTAGTAAATTTTTTTTAAATAAAATGTATAAAATAATAATTGTAACGAAAAAAAATATTTTATTTTTTTAAATAAAATGTATAAAATAATAATTGTAACAAAAAAAAAATAACCGCAGACCACGCATCGAATCCGCGGCCCATACCGGAAGTCAGCACCGATAAACAGCGCGCTACCGACTCTGAAAAAATATTTGCAGACCGCGCATCAAACCCGCGGCCCATACCAGAAGTCAGCACCAACAAACAGTGCACTACCGACTCAGCTACTTGGCATTCTGACGTATTCGCACATTTTTTATTATATATAACAGCTATGAAAACTTTGAATCCATTTTTTTCGGAATTGGCTGAATAGTGTGTGCTAATATTTTATCATATTAACACATGAAGGGTAAACTACCACCACACAAAGTTTGATGGCTACTCGGCATTCTGACATGTTTGCACATTTTTTATTATATATAACAGCTATGAAAACTTTGAATCCATTTTTTTCGGAATTGGCTGAATAGTGCGCGCTAATATTTTATCATATTAACACATGAAGGGTAAACTACCACCACACAAAGTTTGATTCGAAAGTTCATTTCCCAGACCACGAAAAAAAAATAACCGCAGACTGTGCATCGAATCCGCGGCCCATACTGGAAGTCAGCACCGATGGACAGCGCGCTACCGACTCGGTTACTTCAGCACCGACGGACAGCTCTCTACCGACTCGGCTACTTGGCGTTCTGACGTATTCGCACATTTTTTTATCATATAACAGCTATGAAAACTTTGAATCCATTTTTTTCGGAATTGGCTGAATAGTGCGCGCGTAATATTTTATCATATTAACACATGAAGGGTAAACTACCAACACACAAAGTTGATTCCAAAGTTCATTTCCCAGACCGTGCCCTCTCCTTGTAAGTGAAGGAACAACAAAAATTGCAAGTTTAAGCGAATGACACTTGCAAGAAACATGTTGAAGAACTAAACTAGCATCAAGAATAGAAAATAATGAAAAATTATTGTCTCAATTAAATGATATCACAAAGTTTGATTCCAAAGTTCATTTCCCAGACCGTGCCCTCTCCTTGTAAGATAAATAAGACTAATAAGAAAAATATAAATTAAAATTGAACACAAAATTTAAAATTTGTTTCAAAAATAGATTTTTATTATTATAATTCGAATCATAAGATTAATTACGTTTTTATAAGCCTCATAATTGACCTTTAAAGACATCATAAACATATTTTGTAACACAAAATGATTAATTCAATACGTTATAACTAACAATATAGGAATGGATAACAGTTATATTAACTAAACATTATTTCATAGATAATTAATAATCCATAGAAGATATATAAAGTTGTAAATGTACTGATAGAAAGTAATTTGGAGAAAGTAATACGTAATTTAGTATTCATCATATAAATAAATCATGTTTTTCCTTTGGAATAATATGACTAGTAAATCGAAATTTTGAATTTCAAAATGATATATTAAATATTTTTTTATAGTAAATTTTCTTTTGATATCTTCAAAATATTGATATATGTTTAGATTTTCAAATATATATTATTGAGTAAATAGTACCTGTTTTATTGCAATGATGAAGTATATTAAGTTTTCAATATGAATTAATTATACAACTTTGTTGTTAATGTTAGAACAATCTGTATATTGCATGATTTAATTCATCTTGTAACTTTTCAAAGATATTTTATATGTAAGATATTTTGTTGTATTTGATTTCATTGTTAATGTATTAATGATTACCAAGAATATAGAAAAATTGAAAACATAATAATTTAATAAAATAGAATAGTTTTTATTTTCTTATTTAATAAAAAAATCATAAACTTTAAATGTTATTTCTCAGTTATATAATTCGCTATGAATTTAATATCTTCAACTTCTAATATGAATTTATTCCCTTCCTGCATTCCTTATCATGTGATGAATGCAAAAATCATACTTTGAAGACTTCTTCAAAAAGTCAAAGATCAAATTCATACTTTTGAATAATATTGTAAGGTACCGTATATATTTCTTCTTTTAGAATCAGTATACAGTTCCCATAAACTATAATTGCTGACTCGAATCAGTTCGTTCCATAAAGTTCGAGATTTTTGTAAACAGATAAGTCAAGTTCTAATTCTATCCTTGAGCCTTTTTATTTAGCAATATTTATTGAAAAATGAAAAATTATGCTGTCACGCAAATGCCAAAACAAATTGGTGACGGATGTTTATCCATTTCTGTATGATTTAGTATTTGTTTAGTTGTAGTAGTTATAATTATGAGAACAATCTTATGACTACTAGATATATAGCAAATTCTACTCCACGAAATCGAACCAATTGCCCAGCATTATGAATCAACCTATTGTAGAAACAGGAGAGAGCAAATCTGCTTCCAAGGATCTGCGTCGGTCGGATGGCTGCTTGGTAAAGCTTTATCTTACCACATTAGAGGATCCGGGTTCAAATCCGGATTCCACACCTTCAGTTTTTCATGAAGGATCCAGGTCCGATCCGTTGAACTTCATCCTTCAACCATCCGATTGACCCCATCAAGGGTGTTGGCCAATCTGTGATGGGCTCTACAAGTGGCCGCAGCCAGATACAGTATATACCTCGTCCGATATAGCGACTAAACCTACCTAACGTAACCTAACTAAGAGTCTGTCTGCAAAGGATACAGTCGTGTATCATTCATCGATATCTCTTGATGGATGAAGACTAACCAATCTGGGATCTTTGCAACTGGCATCTATCCAAGAAAATATTTTTTAATCAATTCTCTTATTTTATTGAACGTTTATAGAATTTTTATTATCCTGTTTTTAATATAATATTTTATTATTCTAGCTTTTATGTCTTTTAACCGAATATTACTATTTCATTCAACATTTAGATTTTTTAAGATATTTTATTGATATTTTTGCATGAGTTATGTACTTTATGCCATTTTAATGAATTAAATTTTTATATTTACGACCGTTGATGGAATTATTGCTGTTTTTACTTGCTACGGTTTTATTTGGGTTTATCATGTCCTTTTACAAAATGTTTATAAGTGTTATTACTTATTATTTATTAATTTTGTTGGCATTTTGGAAGTGCCTTTCACACGTTGTTGTCGTTATTTTCATAAACATTGTATTTGGCACATTTTGGTCCAGGCGACCATTGTATTTCGAAAATCAAACTGCAAATCGTTCATTACTGCTACAATTACCTTAACTAGGGATTATTCAGTTTTAAAATACTATGATTTAGTAATTTTTATCGAAAAGCTCAAGTAGCTTCGGACTTTTTATTATTAACAGCTCGTCAGCTTGAGTTTTTGTAAACACTCGAGTTTCAGCAACTCTACTACAAACCTTTACGTTTTCTGAATCTTTCACGTTTTATTTAGCAATAAATTTTTTCTTTACGATTACACAAATAATCTTTCGTCCATGTGGTTTATATCCCAGAAGCAAAAAAAATCTTATTTTTAAAACAACAAAGCAGAATAATCTAGGCGGAAATTAATGTCATATGATAGGATTAAAGGATATTTTTTAAGAATTATTTTTATTATTTTAGTATTTTTCGATATAACATAAAGTATTTAACGCAATAAATACACAATAAACATCTTAGGATTATATTATTGGTAAAATGAAAAAGAAATTCATCTAAAGACAAATATTTACCTGGAATTAGATTAAAACAATTCTTCACGATAATCGTATTAATTAATATTTTAAAAAATTACTTAAGCACTTATTCTCGTATTCTCGCTCGAAATTTTAAGTGAAAATTGTAAGAACAATAATAATAAAATCTGAAGTCCAAATTTAAAGAAAGAAAAATGATTGTAAAGTTTAATTTGAGAAAATAATCTATTTTTATGTTAAAATAACATAAAAATAGATTATTTTTATGTTATTAATAAGATAAAGATAGAAATTAATAAATTAGAATTTTAATAAGTCTTGAAGTCTTGAGATGTAAAATACATCTCAAGACTTATTAAAATTTGAAGAGATTATTTTAATTTTTGCTAATGCAAATGATAAATTTCGATAATTGTAAAATTGTTTATTCAAGAATGTTGATTAAATTTAACTTATTAAAAAATATAAATTAATTCGTCCTGTTAAGAGACTGTTCATAATAACTTCCTTTTATGCAATAGTTTATAATATCTTTTTAATTTTGTAATGTATAATGTAATTTATACATTATATAGTATAATAAAAAATAAGTAATAGAATAATAAATTCCTCTTTCAATAAAGTGCAATCAAAAATATCTAATAACTAAAAAGTAACCCAATTACAGCAGGATATTTGTTGCAATTTAGATGCAGTTATTTGATCGACATCATTTCTTTATTTTTTGCAAATCACCGCTAAACAGCCGTATCTAAATTTTAACAAATATTTTAATTTTTATTACAATAATTTTATTTTAAGTTCTCTTCTCTTATTTTTTTACATATTAGATGTTTTTGATTCGATATCACTTATATTTTTGATGGAAATCAATTCTCTAAGGACGACAATATGTCAATACATTATTAAATATGATCTTTATCTTTACAAGGTCGTAACATAAAAAACATGAAATATTAAATAAGAAAAAAATTATATATTACGGGTTTAATCGAAATCAATTGAGTGATGTAATCGGAAGAGAAGACAATTATTCTCTTCTACACTTCTTCCTTTTAGTAAATTTGTGCTAAAATCCGACTGGGCCAAAATTTTTATAATATTTTAAATTTCGTTATAATTGATTAAAAAATGCGATTTATAGAGTTGTTTACAGAGAAGAAATCCCATATTTTCTTTTCATTTTGACGTGATTGTGCTGAAATTTTTAGAGATCCTCAGTTAAAGTATGAAGTATCTGTATTCTAAATTTCATCAAAATAGATAAAAACAGTGACACCTATAGATGTATATTTGGAAGGGAAGAAAAAAAGAGGCATTTCAAACTGCTGTAGTTTATTTATTAATTGAATTTAAAGCTTCAAATTAGATATCATATTGAATATTTATCTCAACTATAAATATCGAATTAATAATATTTATTTTAGAACGAAAATTATAGCGAGTTGAATTTCGGTTGAAATAATTTCTGTAATAAGACGCTATCAGTAATTATTGAATTTAGCTTCATTTAAATCAATAACCATGGCTATGTTCTTGATTTAAATTAATTCTTCCTGTTAAGATAATTACGTGTCTTTTACTCTTTTACGTGTTCTATATATATATATATACAGTAATTCCTCGTCAGCCGAAGTGGTTACGTTCCTGCAAAACACCGCTGTTGGTAAAAATTGGTGTAAAGCCTATGAGAAATGTAGAGTTAGGAGAATTGGTAAGAAAGTCAAACATTTGCAATACTTTTTTTACATATAATACTCTTTAAATACAAAAAGCGCTTAAATAAAGAATAATCTTTAGAAAACGATTTATATACATTAAAATTAAAATAATTTGATTGAAACAGATGTCTAGACTGGTGGAAGGACGAGCTCTCTGATGATTGCTTTAAATAACTCAGAAGAGATATCTGATTCAATTAGTTCTGAAGCACTTCTTGTAACTGTTTAATATGGAGCTAACAAATCTTCCAAATCCCGTTTTAATTTTAAACTCCATTCCATGTTAGGATCGATTTCAAGAAAAAATTCTGCGAGATTATTAGCCATTAGTAGTCTTTTTTTAGGTTAGAAGGATCATTTTGCTCTTTTGGTCTTTTTCACGTATCACTGAACTAATTAAAGGAATCTCTTTTATGTTTGGTGCTCGATCCAAATATTAACTATCTTTTCCATTCATTCCGTAATGGGGTCATGGGGCTTATAGGTAACTTTAGCACTAGCAATACTAGCGTTAATTGCCTCTTCACTTTTTTAATGATCCTTATAGTCGACTCGTTAACATTCATTAGCCTGGCCATCAATGCAGCACTCTTGCCGCACACTAACCTTGTCGCCACATCAATTTTTTCTCCAGCTGTAATATATTTCTAGCCTTTTTGGCTGGTTTATCACCGCCAACTATGTTTTCCAAATGTTTGGAGCACATGATGACGAAAAAGAATAATTTATAAAAACGAAAATAATGTTATATTATATTTAAGAAAAACACACAGACGAAAAAAGAGGAACATGAAATAATATTAATATGTAGTTGGGGCGCAGAAATGCGGGACTGATTGATTCCACTCCTTTTCAAAGCTACATATTGCATACATAGAAATCGTAACCTAAACAACTTAGAAAGAAAAAACAATCTTGTTTTCTTAAAAAGAAAATAAGATTGAGTTTTCTTAAAAAAAAGATTAAATTAAAGGTTCTGTTTTTTGCCCCTTGTACTCATCAATATTATTTCATGTTCGTTTGTTTTTTCATCTGTGAGTTTTTCTTAAATATAATCTAGCATTATTTTCGTTTTTATAGACTTAAAAAGAAAACACAATACATATATTCGGAGTATATGTTAAGTGTAAATCTGGTTAATGTCGAGATTAACCGGGAGATGTCAACATTATCCAAGTACAGTGGATAAAGACAGAAATAGAAAGTATATATTGATAATTTATCTCGTTTTCATCCTTATACGGATAATCTCGACATTAATCAATAAGAACTGGATAATGTTGAAGATTATTTGTAAAACTAAGCAAAAACGGCTTACAACACACCGCAATAAAATAAGAATTTCTGAACTGAAATGCAAAAATAATAAACTAAAATTTACTGTATGCAAGAAATTATAATACAGGATGATCAAAAACTTTACCGCTAAACTTCAGGGTGATAGGAAAAGACAAGACAAGCACTTTTTGTCCTCACAATATATCCTCTCCGGGCATAGATTTTGAATTTCGCGCCTTAACCCAAACCGCGCCCTCTCCTTGTCAGTGTGAGATATCCAGAAATCACGCCTAAAAATATGATATAAAAGTAGGTCTTCAAGTTATGACATTTAACATTTTTAACACAATATTTAATTGTCATATCATAGATACAAGTCTAAGGAACGTGCATACTAAATGATATGACATTATATTTAGTCGTTTAATCACTATATACATAGGTAATAACCAACGTGAATTTTTCTGTCTAAATGTCGAATTTAAAAAAAAAAATATTCGCAGACCACGCATCAAACCCGCGGCCCATACTGGAAGTCAGCACCGACGGACAGCTCTCTACCGACTCGGCTACTTGGCGTTCTGACGTATTCGCACATTTTTTTATTATATATAACAGCTATGAAAACTTTGAATCCATTTTTTCTGGAATTGGCAGAATAGTTGCGCACTAATATTTTATCATATTAACACATGAAGGTTAAACTACCACCACTCAAAGTTTGATTCCAAAGTTCATTTCCCAGACTGCACCCTCTCCTTGTAAGCTATGCTCCACATGCAATTTGTCACTGCCTTAAATCTCTGGTTTATGCTCCTTTATTAATTAAATCCTCAATACAGTATTCGTAATGGTAAATTTAATAAAATGGCAAAAAATGTGAAATTCCGTTTAACATAATATCAGTTATAACAAAACGAGGCAATGGTTTACAGATTTCCTTATAACAGAATTTTACCTGAATTTCTATCAAATTTGATTGAGTTTTGGTTATTGAATATTCTTATATGTCTTTGAATAGATATATTTTAATATACTTGTACCATTTTTGTTTCTTTAAGTGTAAGAAACAAGAATGGGACAAGTGCATTATAATATAATGTAAACTTTAAGTGTAGAAGTTTACACTATTGATATCTACTTTTAAAGTGAACACAGAAGGAAAATTGTATTTTTCAAAAATATATATTTTTATAATTAATAATTTGAAGGGTAAACTACCACCACACAAAGTTTGATTCCAAAGTTCATTTCCCAGACCATGCCCTTTCCTTGTTAGAACTGAAGTAATCAAGTTATATATAAACATTGAACCATTATTTTTCAATTAAAATTAATCATTATATTATTTTACTTATTAAAAATAATTGCTAATATCTTATCCAAAATAAAATAACAAATCAAATATTTTAAAGCTAAATAAAATAATGCTGATAAAAGAATAATAATTTTTTATGAAGTATAACAACTATACTTACCGATTACATCCCTTCCACTCACAAATATATTCAAGTTTAGATGGCACTTTTAAAGATGTGGATGATGTACTTGTATTGGATGAACTGTCTACATTTGTAGATGCTTGTGATAAAATTTGAGATTCTTTACTTGATTCACTATCTGTACTATTTACAGATGGTGGACGATTTTGTTCTACTTTCTGCTGTTTTGTAGTAGCTTGGAATGCTTTTGTATCCTGACTTACATTGTTTGTTGACTTAGCAGTGGTTACAATAACTGGAGAAATTGCAGAAAGAGGACAATGCACATTTGTTTCTAGAACAGCCATTTTACTTTCTGGTCTTATTCTCTTTGCCTCTACTGCATTAGATGGAGAATCACTGGACGGCCTTTTCATTGCAGTGGAATTAGATTCAGCTTGCTGGCGCAACTGATTTAACTGATTTAGAGATACACGGGGAAAACCAATTAATTCATTACTATCGTCTCTACGTGGTATTGTATAGAGAAATCGAAGAGTAATATTTGAGGTTGTAGACTGCAACCTCACTTGTGAATTTGGTTGCACAACTGTTATTTGTGGACTCGTCCTAATAGTTTGAGTTGTGCTAGGTGTGGTAACTGAAGTAGATGGAAAGGGTACATTAGCATGGCATTCTATATTAGTCTGTGAAATTGCTTTGGATGCACTTTCTAATGTTCTTGCAATATCTGAAATAGATGACAGATCAGACACTAAATTAGAATTTTCTGGACTTTCTGATGTACCCTGTTCCGTAGATTGCACATTTACTTTGTCCAGAGAGAGATTTTCACCATTTGTATGGTTTGTACCAATAACATTCCTTAATTCTGTACCACAATTAGAGGAACTATTTGAATCACTCTCAAACAATTTTGGTTCTTTTAATCCATCTGGTTTAGAAGTGCTGGTACTGCCATTCTGAACATTAGGTGTTTGTTCTTTTTCCATTACAAGAGCTATTTTACCTTTATCCAATAAACCATTAAGAAGTGGAGAACTTTTATACACTTTATCCAATTGTCGTTTTTTGGATAATTCTTCATCTTCTGTTATTTCACACATATTACCAAGAACAGATTTTAATAAATGTGATGAGGACAATTTTTGTGTGGCACTACTTTCAGCAAAAATACCAGAACCATTTTGGCTTTTTGTATTTTGCAAAAATGTTGTATTCATTCCTGATATTTGAGATTTTGATTTAAGAAATGATTGGTTATTAAGATTATTTGGTTTAGGAGAGGATATTGATACAAGAGGAGCTGGCAAACTAGTTGAACATGAAGTTGTACTTTCTTTGAGATCCATACACTTGGCACCTTGTAGTACTTCAATCTTTTCATCCTCAATGTTTGAATCAGTTTCCTGAGGGCATCCAGCTTTAACAACATTTTCTCCTGCAAGGGATGTATTTTTATCTATTATATGATTTTGTGTCTGATTTCCTTGTGTTTCTTGAAGATTATCATTTGCTCCTTTAGAATCATCAGCTATGGAGCAAACCTGAAACAAAATATACTTATAAGGTTGATTCAATTAATAAAAAGCTTACTTTTAAAAGTATAATTAATCAAATTATTTATCTTATATTACAAACTAAACTGCATAAGTTTATTAAAATAATAACTTCTAACCAAGCACTTTATCGAAGTAAATTCAAAAAAATATTTTTTATTTTACTTTGTAAAGTACTTTCATTTAATTGCCATCTTCAACACTATACAAAAATGAACAGAACAATTTGAAATATTGATTGAACATTGTTATTGGTTTTTACAAAAATGGTTTTAAAAACATACTGTTAAATTTAAAATTTATACTATATGAATATGTTATATCTAATAAACTTTGTTTCAAATTTCTTAAGTCATTATTAATAAAACACAGGTATCCCTCATATAACACAGAATTGGTAATATGTGTGAAGTAGATAGGTTCCTGAAAAATGCTGTGCTGTGTTAAACCATGTTATATGAGACCTAGAGTCATGTTAACTGAGTGTAGCTGTTTTGTTTCTTGTCAAATATTTTTCTTTTCTTGACTATTATCCACTCCTGGGCCCATAACCTGTTAAAGTTTTCTTATTATTCAACATCCGAGCCCGTGATCGTAAATAAATGGACAACTCACACCAGCTATAACTATAACGATGTTTACTACACAACAGACATAACTACACTAAGTAACTACACTACTAGAGAAGTTGACAGAAGAGGATGAGCGCCCTCTCTCGGTAAATAGTACATGACAAAAGAAGAAAACATACAAATCAATGTCAATCTTAACAAAATAAGATTTCACAATTTTAATTTTCATATTTTTTTACAAATTAATTAGACTTAAGTTCAAAACATTGGCATTATTCAAGAGGTTAAAGCAGAAGTAAATAAGTAACTGAAGAATATACATTATTTTTGCAACTTGCATTTTAGGAGAGTACTAATAAAATATACTTAAATTAAATAATAAATATTTAAAAAGTAAGTAATAAAATATAATGTGTTATTAACAGATTGCAATAAAAAGTTCATCTGTCCATTTAATCATATATTGAAATTTTATATGGGAATTTTTGTCAATATCATATAATTCATATCCCTAGAATTTGATATATTTTAAAATTTGTCATTTCTTGATCTCTAAAGATACTGAATTTTGGAGAGATTAATACATAGTATATATATAAAGAAATGAAAAATATTCCTTTTTCAAAATTCAACAAATTACAGCACTTATTTGCAGTTTTAAGTTATAAACGTATTTTATTAATTGTAACATTTTCAAATTACTCTATCTTCAGTGATATTCGATTGGCTACGAGAACACCAGAAGGACATAGAACAAGCTAACCTAAGTTTGGTGCTAGCGACAAGATGTTATGAAAACAATGTCATGATAAGATGGCAAAATGCCAGAATAATCAGAAATTGCACAAGTTATAAAGAAAGGTTTCTTAGAGAATCATTAGAAATCATAAGAAACAGCAAGAAAGATAATATTATTAATGAAAAAACAGTGGAAGGGGTTCCACCTGCATGGTTATACATGGTACAAAATACTTAAAAATAATTTTGAACTGCTTCATATTAAGATATTAGTTATAGTCATAAAATGTGTTTGTTCTATTTAATCTAATTTATGTTATTTCACTTTGTTATATTTATATTTTTCAAACACGCAATTACGAATATTCTGACGTAAAAAAATTTTTAAATGCATTCTGTGGCCAATTGAATATTGCTGAAGATGGAGTAATCCGAAAATGTCACGATTAATAAAATATGCTTAAAACTTAAAACTGCTAATAAGTACTGTAATTTGTTGAATTTTGAAGTAATTTAATTGCAAACAGAATTAGTTAAATAAATATTTCTTTTTATTTAACATGCAAAAAATTTTAAAATTGCTTTTTAATATATAATTACTTCTCTGCAAAACCGTTCGGTCTTTTCAGCAGTAGAAGCTGATATTGCTTCCTCCTTTATTTTATACAGACCTAACAAATTCAGGTCTGAAAGCTTAAATCTATTGAAGTTAACTGCTTTTTGTGAGAAACAAAAGAATGCAAGTAAATGTTAAAATATATTTAAATTTATTATAAAATCATATTTCAAAATTCATATCTTAATTTTAGAAATTGTTTATCTTGGAACTCAGCTTAATATATAAAATTTTATTTTAAATTATTTCAAGATGTTTTGGTTTGCTTGTTTCTCCTGGAAGAAATGTGAAACAAAGTGATATGCAACTTATCGAAATGGTAAGGAAATGGTATATTTATTATATTAATTTATAGCTGTGTATTAAGTAATGTGAAATATCTGTATAAATAGATTCTTTCAGGAAATAATTTTTAATCTATTATGATTATTAATTTAATCATTACTGGCTCTAGAGCTTTTAATGCCCTGTGCAAAAATTGTTGTTATGCCCCTCAAGTCGTCAGTTTTGATGGTGAGTGGATTGGGCAGCCATCCAGTTTGCTCACCATTAAATTATGTGTAAAAAATAATTGTGTGTTACTAAAATAATAATAATAACAAAATATAAAATATGCCAGTACCTTTTGGCTCCCCTTAAATATCAATGCCCTGAGCAGATGTTCTGCTTGATTGTATGTTGAGCTAGCCCTAAATTTAATATGGATATTTCAAACCACTTTATATATTATATCAGGAAATTTTAATTGCATATATGAAAAAATAATTATTAACTTATTTGCTACTTTACATTTCTTGTTTATTCTGTACCAAGTGATTTTTGATTTTAAATCTAATATATTTTTAAAATAAATAATAGAACCATAATGATTTTCTTATTTAAAAATTAAATCTTGCCATACTGGTCAGAATTTAGAAATCAGATAAAATAGTCACTAAGATCAACTGGAACCCTCAAGACAGTCCCTACCAGATTATACGACTATTGTCTCATCATCAGTATAGTAAATTTTGATTTAAATTTTCAGTTTTCAAAGAAAAGAATGCCAGATTGTCAAAAATAGATAAAAGACAACTGGTATAGAAACAAAAGTATGAAGAGAGATTAGTATGTGGAATGTGATTAGAAAAGTAAAAGGATATGAAAGAATTATGGATAGAAGTGAAAATGAAGGATTTGCATATGAAATGAGAAATTTGCCAGTTAAAAGTGTGTGAAAAACTGGATTCAGGAGATGAGAGTCTGTGGAAAAACTTTTAAGGAATATATAATGCTCTCCACTGTTTTAAGATTTTGTAGTGAGCTTTGCAGAGAGGTAGTTGATAAAGCAAGAGTAGATAGGAATCACGAGAGATAATAACAGAAGGATGAGATGGTTGCAAAATTCCCAATTTTAATAATAGATTGTGAATCTAATGATACAGAAAACTTTCCACACAGGATTTGCTAAATGCCAGCTGGACAACTTCTTTAGGAACTAAACAAAAAAGTAGTGTTTGTAATTCTGAATATAACAAAATGTTAGTACTAACTTTTGTTACTGTTTAGTAATAGCAACAAAAGTTAGCTAACTTAATTCTACAAAGAAATTAAATAAATACTAAAATTTATTAATGGATTCTAAATATACAATTAAATTCCAACAAGAAATCTATTAGCCAATAAAAAAATTCAATAAGTGCCTTTATTCAAGCAAAATTAGATTCAACAAATTAAATTAGCAATCACTTATTTAATTTATCAAAATAAATTATCTCCAACAAAATTCTCCAAAGAAATAATAATAAATACTAAAGTAATTTTAATTTTACTTAAAGCAAAATACCTCTACACCAATATAAAGATATATTAAACTGTTCAATTTACAAGAACTTCTACATACTAACCTAACATCACTCGAAAGCACACTTTCTCTCTCTCTCTCTATCATTCTCTTGAAAGTAGCACACTTATATATCAACTCACATGACTGACTTGCACTGAAGTTCATTTACATTTGTCTCACAATGTTTCAACTTTTATTTACAGATTATTATTGATATTTTACACCATTATCTTTACAATAATAATTCAATGCTTAATTTATTCTGTTTATAATGCCATTAAAATGAGATTAATCTTTAACTCACTCATAAATGAAATCCCAAATCAACAGTGATGTTTATGCAAATTACATGATATCATTACATGCATTCTCGAAGATAAGAACAATTTCATCTTTTACCACCATTTTAAAAAGTTTGAGTTTGGAGTGCAAGTATCTTTTACTTTTAACTAAATAAAATACCCCATAATTAAATAAAATAGAAATAATAAAATATAAAGAAAAGATGTGGGTTTTTTGATTTCTCGCATTGGTGCATGCTGTGATGGAGAAGAGAGTCTATCTGGTAATGTTAAATGGAAATTTGTTATGGAATTATTTACCCATGTTTAAATCATGCTGGATGAATGATATAATTCCAAGTGATTTAATTAAATGTGTGATTATACTTATGTACAGAGAGAAGATAAATACAAGAGTTATAAGAAGTATAAATGTTCTAAGTATGGTTAGAAAGGTATTTGGTAAGATTGTAATTGAGAGAATGAAGAAAGAATAAAGTTGCGATATTCAAATTTAACAATATCTAATAATTAAGCTACTAATTGACTCTGCAAATCCAGAGTCCAGTCTTACTAGATTTTCTAACTCTTATAAATAAATAATGAAAATAATCTAATAATTCTAACACTGCACGATAAAATATAACCAGAATTCCATGATTTTTTTAAAATAATGACTAAATTTTAGAATTTTATAAATTTTAGAAATAAATGACAAAACAGTTAGTGCACTTATAAATTAATAAATTGAATAATTCCAAAAACAAGTAAAGTGAAATAAAAATAATTTATTGAATTCAAAACATTTACAGTCTGTTAAAAAGCTTTATTGAAACAATAATAAAGCACAAAACAAGTTAGGAACAAAAACTTATTTAATTATCAATCCAAGAGCCAAACAACAATAAGCTTATTAATTAGAAAAGAATAATAACTTTAAATAATAACTTAGTCTTTGATACAAGAAAGCAATCAGTTCTTGATATCATAAGAGAATTGAAACTTGATAACAGTACATAGTTCTAATCTACATCTTCCTGTTTCCCTGCTAGAATAAGGTTTTTATAACAATTTTTACAAGTCCTATGCTTGGTTTATTTATATACATTTGTACAACAATTTCAAATTTTAGTTTACAGATAAAAAAATTTTTGTAAACTTTATAATTTAACAAAAATTATTTATTGATTATAAATCATTGGTAAGAGACTATTCTTTGACTCTTCTGGATTTGAAATCAGAATAATAATGATACTTTAGAATTGATGATATCAGGTGACAAGTGAATTTGTCAGGAATACCGCAGTTCCATTTTATAACTCATAATTATTAATTTCCTGAAGCAGAAGGAATGATATATAAGTTAATCTTTAAAATAAATTTAATCCCTAAAATAATAATAATAATGAAGAAAAAATTAATGAAGGTCTTAGTTAAAATCTTCACAAGAATAACTGGTTAGAGAACATGGAATATACATTATGGCTTCAGGAGAGATCCTGATATGGATCAGATTTTTCTCAATGCATTGATTGTGGAGAAGTATCATTGTATGAAGAAATGGGTATTCTGTGCATCTGTGAATATAGATAATGCATATGACTGAATGATTAGAGGTAAGTTGTGAAAATACTAGTGGAATATAATGTGAATGAATGGCTGCTAGGACTATGAGAGGAATACATGTTGACAGTTTGCAGTCACAAATTTTTTGAGATTAGCAATACTAAATTTAACAAAACTACAACTTTGCAATATTTCTAGATCCTGTCTAGTCAGATCAACTACTAGAAAAATAAATTCTGAAATAATAACTATTCTAGCACTAAAGATGACAAAGAACTAGAACTTCATGATTATTAACCAAATCATGGACACATATTAACATAAAAATGACAAAAAGAAGTTAGTGTACTTAAACTGTAAAGAGAATAAATATCAAAACAAATAAAGTTAAATTTTAAAAATAATTTAGTAAATCCACAGAAATACAAGTGTTAACAAGTTTTATTGAAATAATTATAAAGCACAACAAATTCATAAAAATAACTTGTTTAATTATCAAACCAAAAAACAAAATAATCAAATAATAATAATCAAAAAACAATAAATTTATCAAACAATAATACAACTATCAATAAATCTTAAACTAATTAAATTTTGAAATTCCATTCATGATATAAAAAAATATTTATCTGATCAATTGACAATTCAACAATATTGCTAAGCTTAATGTCACTTTTGACTCACACTACCTCAAATTACATTGAAATCAGGTATTTCCTTATAAGCAATTTATATGATAGGCTTGTATTCAAGTTTATATATATATCATATATATAAAGCTATCAAACAGTTTCTATTTTTCTTTTCACAGAGTATTACAATCAATCAATTATTCATCTTTATAATTATAATTAATTTAATATTATATTTATAATGTGTGCAATTCTATTGAAAATAAGCAATTCTTTAACTCTTTTGTGAGATCCTAGTGTGAAAATGATATTATTCAGCTTGGATGACTACAAAGTCACAATATTCAAAACTGTTAATAATTCTAATAATTAAATCTTAATGATTAACAATTGTAAAGTTTGTGAATTATGCATCAGCAGATGAATTTTGTTAGTGGTGTGAATAAGTGAACTGCAGGAGTCCGAGACAGAAAAAAGCAAGAACTATTCGAATGTAAACTAATGAAAAGGTGTTTATTAAAATATAGCAGAAAGTAGTTAAATGAGATGTGAAGAGAGATAAGTTCATCAAATGCAGAAACTTGGGTTTGTGGGAAAGTTAACCTATTCTGGTAACCTATTTAGAAATAGAGATATGATTTGTTGATATGATCCTCATTGCTTGCCTTTTTTTCCTGTTATTTGCAGTTGCAGTACTTGATGATTTTCAAGTCTTTTCTGGTCATTGAGGACTTAGTCAATACACTCAATACTTTAGATTGGCTCTATTATCCTACTACTACATTTATTGTTGCATGTGGAGGACACAATTTATCATTTTTTTTTCCATTTTTTGGTATTGACTGCTCCCAGGTTGTCGATCCCCTCAATAGAGAATAGGGAGTTTTTATCATATCTGGTGCAGAATTTAGATGTTGATCATTGGATGAAAAGTTTATCATTATTGGATCTGGATGTTGAAAGCTTCTTCTGGATATGTTACTTTTTGCTGGAATTTCTCATTGTGGATATCTCTCCTTGATAGATTATACAAAATAAAACAAAGGGGTAATATAGTTTTATAATAGATTACATTGCAATTTGACAGTTTCATTTAAAGATATAATATAATAAAATTGAAATACAATTTCTACTTTACAATTATTAACTAATGATTAAATAATTTTTACAATCATTATGACTATGGTTAACATTAAAATAGTTACTTATTAAACATAACAGAAAATAATTTGTGATTTACAATAGTGAGGTGTGACAGATTAGAGCAGGGATGGGCAGTTATTTTTTGCTAGGGGCTGGATAAACAATCTTTAGGATGAAGTAAAAAAAAAAAAAAAAAATCAAAACCACGAAAGGAAATATCATGACCATTCATAAAAGAAAAGTATATCACGCTAAATATTCATCAGAAACAGTAAAATTAACAACCACCTTATATTCTCGGACACAGTGAGATTTGTTTCGAATAAGAGCAAAAGGGTATTCCCCAGTTGAAAAGTTGTTTATTAAATTTTTACTTTTAATATTTAAAAAATTGAATTAAATTTTTCTATCGGTTACTTTAGGAATTTTTAATGATCAAATTAAATTTATTAATGCTTATAATAAATTTAATCAATCTTAAAATTAAAATTAATTAAAAAAATTAACTTAGTAATTAAATATTTACTTTGCGTCCTTACTTTGCAATAACATCATCAGAAAATAAGAAATTATGAAAAAATAGTGCCTTAGATAAATATGGTAGATTCGATACGATGCTTTAGCAATAGCTTAATCTCTAGTATGCGAATCTTCAGTTTACTGTATACTGTATATGAGTTCGATCTATCACATCGTGCAACTGTTTAATTGTATTGCTGTTGAAAGTCAAATAAATATTGTATATTAAGTCTTAATTTTTAAAATTAAATGTAATTCGATTATTTTTAATATTAGCTTAATTTATATTCGAAAAAATTAAACTTTCGATGAATTTAAAACAGGAGGGGTCTGAATTATATAGCTTAGAGATACACGCAAATTATTTCTATTATTTTGTTGAATAGAATGTAAATCCTGATGTAATAATCGTTAATAAGTTTATAGTGGTCTATATTTGCAATATATCCGATCGAGATAAATTTTATACCCCGAAATATTGTTTTTAATGAAAAAATAAATACGGTAAGTTGCGAGACTAAATGGAAACTTTAATTAGTTTAAATGAAAAAGTTAAAAAAGAAATAAAGTTTAATTCAGAAGTTTCTAATCTTTAATAAACGAGTTTCATTCTTTCGAGGAAAACCACAGTTACGAACTTACTTTATGAGATGCCTGGTTATAAGAAATGTTGTTAAATCTGGTTCCTTTAGAAGGTATGGGAAGAAATAAGTAAATAATCCAAGTAGCGACCGCTAGCAGAAATACACTGGGACATATACATTTTATCCATTGTCTTTTTCGTTGAGATGACAGCATAACAAAACACCTTGCTTACAGTTTACATTCCAATAAATACTAACAAAATCCAAGGTCATTGAAACTTTATGACGTAGTTCAGTACAGTATATAGGTACATCAAAACCTGTTATAGATGTTAAGGAAAAATAAAAAAAAAAAAGAAATACTCTCCTGTTTTATCACGCAAGTTTAATATCTTCAGTTAAGATATCAGATACTGAAGAAGGTTGAATAGATACAAAAACATTTATATTATTTTATTAAAATATTACTACTATCGCTACTATTAAAAATAATTCACTTTTAACAATAAATATTAAAAAGTTATAACTTTTGGTTTCACTAGAATTACTAGATAAAAAAAAATTCCCAAAGAAGAAAAGAAATGAAAATATTTTTTATTTTTTAAATAAAATTTAGTATTCCAAAAGTAGCTTTGAAAAAAGAATTTTTATTAATATATTTATTTATATAGTAAAGTATATAAAAATGTAAAATTAACACTTCTAATTTTTCTGTTTAATTACAGTGTACTGTAATTCAATTATTATTTTACTAACTAATAAGTCAAAAAGAAAAGGAAGCATTTTCAGCTAAAACAAGTGCTATCTAATCCATTAGATCTTAACTGATGTATTTATTAGCAAACGTTAAATATGATATTTGTTATAACTGAAAATATTTCCCTTTATTATGAATAAAATTTTTTTTGCTTGTTTTTCATTTAAATTTTAAATTGAAAGGCAGTTTTCTACATGTACAGTATATTATTTCTCTATTAACTAGAAAATTAATATCTGTAATCAATTTAATTCTTATCATTGTCGCCTGTCTTTATTAATAGATCAGGATTTTATTAATTAAATAATAATGAAATGTTACATTCTTAACAAATTTAAAAAATTAAAAATAAAGAGGACAAAAGAATGAAATCCTCAGGATGCCCCTAAAATTAGGACACATTCTCGGAAACGAGGACATCCGGTAATTCTATAGACAAATTTACAAGCAGATGGAAATAAGCTGATTAAATTTTATAAAAAGTAATACTATTTAATTAAGACACTTCAATATATTAAAATTTTTTATCATCTGTTAGAAATTTGGCTTCAAAAAAAACTTATGACACAAAGTAATTCTGTCGCGACTGTAGCTGGAAGTTTATTCAATAAACTCGTGATTAATTTTTAAGAAATTTTAAAATAAACGTAGAGAATGATACAGTTGTAATAGATTTACAGAAGTATATGTGAAAAGAAGTTTAATATACGAGTAAAAAAGGTTTCAATAATTCTAAAATATTGGCTAGTTGCCATGACTATTCTTACTGAAACGAAGTTTCATACTGTAACATTCAGTGTTGCTAAGAAGAAAAATAATTCCTGGTAGTTGCAATAAAAAAAAAAAATTAAAAACGGGTTAAAATAGCAGACGGATATTTTCATTTATTAATAAAGATGAAAAGCACTAATCACCAGTTTAACCTTATTTTTAATTTGCATCAAGTATGAATACATATACAGTAAACTGAATAAATTGCTAACATTTATTATGTTAATATTGATTACGAAATACTGTACTTATAATAATATCATTTTCGAGGAAAAAATAATGTATTGTACAGAAAAAATTGATTGCGAAATAATGTAATTAATAATCGTTTAAATCTATTCCGATATTGAATTTATTTTAAACAATTCATTCAAATAATATGCTTATTTATTATTAAAATACACAAATAAAAATAGAATAACAAATAATGAAAGAGACTAATTATCTCTAACTTTGCCATCTCCGAAAAATATGAGTTTTATTATTGTTTTATAAGTATCGGAGAAATTAGAATTCAAAGTAGTTGCCAGAAATTATAACTAATATACCGTATTATAGATTAAAATAGAACTTGATAGAAAGTTTTGTAATTCTTATGTTATTAATCCAGTTTACTCAGCATTGTTTATATACAGTCGAAGCCGGTTATAAGGGAATCGAGGGCAGCTACACTTTTTATCCCTTATAACCAGGGCCGGATTTACCTATAGGCCGACTAGGCCGCATCCTAGGGCCCCGCGATTCTAGCGGCCCCAAAACTATCAATCAGTTTTCAAGTTTTATAAACTTTTAATAAGAAAAATTGGGTTTTTATTAAAGTGCTAGATAGAAAGTAAAATTTTAAAGGTTCCTTATAAGTTATAAGGAGCCTTTAAAATTAGACGTAGCTGATTTGAATTTTTAGGAGCCCCAAAGCCTTGCTCGTCCTATGGCCCCAAAAATGCAAATCCGGCTCTGCTTAAAATCGATTTCCCTTATATCCGACTGCGCAAAAAATCAGCGCGTCGTCGGGTGGGCAAAGTAAACATTGAAGTTTTAACTATAAAACTTCTACGAACTTATATAACAAATTACAGTGGTGCCTCGCAATTCGACGTCCCGCAATTCGTCGGTCTCGTAATTCGACATTTGAGTTTCATGCGCGTATGTGGAATTGTGTGATGTCATTTGCTATTGGTCAATTCTTTTTGGACTATTTTGGTGTTTGCCCGTGTTGTTTGTGTTAATTTTCAATTCTACATTTTTCAGAAAATAAAAAATTTGTAATTATTATTATTTTTTGAGTGAAATGTAAGGATGGGTTCAAAGAGAACTGACCAGACGAATAATTCCAAAAAGAAGAACCACTTGATTGAGCAAAGAGACGAAGAAAAATATTGTAGATAAAGTGCAGAAAGGTAGAACAATTAAAATATAACTCGAGTTTAGCGTTCCTAGGACAACCATGGCAACGTTTTGCAACAGAGAGAGAAGAATATGGGTGCTAGGGTGTCTGGCTGGAAGACTTCATTCCAACATCCAAGGGCTAATAAGTTATGTATAAAATAGTGTATTTTGTAATTCAGTGCGTTATACAATAGTAAAACACATATAATAAAGTAGATAATAGAGTGTATCTCTCTCACTTCACCCCTTAGGGGAGTGGGATGGGGACCGATAACGAATTGATTTATTTTACATAGTCTTATATGGGAAATATTGTCCCGCAATTCGACAGTTTCTCAATTCGACATTACTTCGGCTACGGATTAGTGTCGAATTACGAGGCAGCACTGTATTAGGTGGCGGCATTTTTAGGGTACAGCGGCATCTGCAGCTTTTGTCTTTTTAGAGGCATACAATTTTTAATTTAATTTGTATTCAATTAATTTTTAAATTATTAATAATGACAAAAAATTTTGCGGTCGGGAATAGAGAGAGAAAAAAACAACAAATTCGTCTTTTTATGATGTTTTTATTATTTTTAAATAAATTACACTGATGGCCGGCCGAGGTAAAGCAGGATGAAAAGTAGGTCATCACAAGGAAGAGTACAGAAAAATGAAAAATTATCTCCCTTATAGCCGAATTTTTCATTATATCCGACGAAGAATACACACAAAACATAGGTTTTTCGCCTTGCGTGACGCGTTTGTCCCTTATATTCGAATTTCCCTTATATCCGACTCCCTAATAACCGGCTTCGACTGTATATTAGTAAATTATTTCTGGTGCACAAATTTGTTAACCATTGAAATATTATTTTCTTAGAAGAGACTAAAATTATCTAGAATAATTAAATATTAAATTTTAAACCGAAAGTCGTGCAAACGGCCCTTAGAGAATTTATTATATTTACATAAACAATATGCAGCTTAATATCCCATATATATAATAAACGGAATCGTGGTGATAAATGAGAAAATTCTCTAATTTCATGATGATTAATCACCAAAATAAATAAGCATAAATGTAAATTTTAATTCTAATTTTATTTGCTTTGAAGCCTGTTTAATTTAAAATTAAACAAACTGCAAAGCAAATAATTTCTTTTCTAATTTCTAAAATGAATGAATTTTTTTTCATTTTAGAA
>AYEL01091931.1:0-42927 GCA_000484575.1 Olivierus martensii | reverse complement strand
AAAATATAAATTTACATTATTACCATATATTTAACTTTCTTCTTTGAAAAAAATATATTTTAATAATTCTAAATTCAGAAAAATTTTAGATTAATATATACGAGGTGTGACTGATATATAACCGGACAGTGATTATGCCATGACAATGGTGAGGGATCAAGGCAAATGCTTCTAGCTGGCAGCTCTGTTAAGCCTTGTGACTCACTCTGGAAAAATCTTTGTGCTGTGTACATCCAGATCTGATTCATAAAGAATTTTGTTAATAGGTGTTTTGAACCCTCTGCGAGTGCCAAGATGAATGCAAAATTCGAGCAGCAAACAAACATCAAATTTTATTTAAAACTAGGGAAAAACAGCATTTGGGACTCTTGCAATGCTTTGCCAAGTTTATGGTGATGAAACCATGAGTCAAACTCAATGTTATTACTGGTATTCATGTTTAAAAATGGTCGAATGCTACTTGAGAATGATGAGAAGTCGGGACGTCCTGTACCAGAATAACTGCCAAAAATGTTGTTGAAATTTAGACAATTATTTATTACAATCAACAATTAACAAATCAGAGAAGTTTGTGACATGATTGGAATGTCATTTGGAACTAGAATTGTGGTTCAAGTAAAACTGGCTTCTCCATCACGACAATGCACTGGCACACTCATTGATTAAAACTCATGAATTTTTAACATTTAACACCATGGCTCTCATTCCACACCCTCGCTATTCACCAGATTTAGTTTTGTGTGATTCTTTTTATTCCCAAAAATGAAGTTGAAGCTCAACAGGCAACATTTTGAGATGACAGAAGAGATTGAAGATGAATCTCAGGTAGTGCTGACTGGCTTAAGAAAGAAGACTTTGTGGGGGCTGTTTGCAGCATGGCAGAAACACTGAATTTGCTGTATTGATGTAGGACTAAATCTTTTTTGAAGGCAATGGAGCTCAAAATGTAATTTTTTAATAATAAAGATATATTTAAAGCCAGTCCAGTTATATATTAATCACACCTTGTATATGCAGTGAGTGGTAGCCAAAATAATTGCACCATTCTATAAAATAAATTTTACAATAATTCTTGTCTTTAAAATATTAAATTATTTTTTTAATATTTTTTGAATAGAAAAGTATAACATAGCAAAGTTATTAAAAATCATCCAATAGAAATACTATATTTCTTATATCTTTATTTTACAATATTTTCTATCATTTTATTTGCTAATATATAAATTAAAAAATAATTGTTATTTCATTAATTATTCAATATAAAATGGAATGAGATATGTCTTTACAGTTTTCTATATTATTCAGATATTTCCATGTTAATTTATTTTTTTAAATTTATCACTACATGAAGATTAATGAAATTGTTTTGGCCATCACAACTAAATTTCACAATTATATATATACACACAGGAATTCCCCAACTTATGTAAGGCATGAATGGTAACATTATGATAGCAAAATTTTATTACATAAGTCAAATTTATCTACAAAAATTATTACAATTATTATAGTAAAATTAAAACATAATAATTAAATGTTAAATGTATACAGAGCCGGATTTGCATTTTTGGGGGCCCTAAGATGAGCAAGGCTTTGGGGCCTCTAAAAATAATAATCATCTCTGAAATACTTATACCTTCGTTATAAATTATAACAAACAAAAATTCAAATCAGCTATGTCTAATTTTAAAGGCTCCTTATAACTTATAAGGAAGGCCTTTAAGTAAATCCGGCACTGAATGTATAGCTTATATACAAAGAGGAAGATATGCTATAACTATCATAAGATAAGACATTTTATTTTGTCCCGATTTAGCTGGTGCACCCTGTATATCCAGTAAAAGCAAAATATATATACATTGTACGTATTATATATAGAATACATTAATATTATATAAAATCATAAACTAATACACTGCCTAAACAAAACACATTTAAAAAAAAAAAAAAAACAGTAGCACTAAGGCAGGATCAAAACCACACAGAAACCAATTAATATTATATATTAATGGAAATAATAGTCGCAATAATAAATTTTAAAAGTTTATATTCTGTTGTATCATATATATTTGAAAACGAACTAAGAACTTTTTGTATTCTGTTTTAAGTGTTGAAGATGGTTGTGTAGCAACTGAAAACGTTTTATTAAAATATTTTTAGTTATTAATTTTCAACTACAGTTTAAGGCTGTTATTTAAAAGTAGATTTGTGCTATATAAGTATCATGTTGTATTTAGAGCTATTATATATACATGATATTATATGAATATAGAGTAACCAAAAGAGAAATGAATATAGAATAACATTACATATATATATAATATATATACACTTACATATATCTTATCTATCTATGTATCTACATAGAAAAATATAAGATTGACTATGAATATAATATATTTTCATAATTCAAAAATTATTATTATGGAAGCTCTAGAAAGTTTTATGTAAAGTCAAACTTATATAAGTTTGGCAGCTGATGTATGCTGTATGCTGTTTTTAAAGAGTTATCATATATAATAAAGGAATAAGCGTGTGAAGTCCATGTTTCTGCACATGTGCAAACTCTTGTAACTAGAAGTGTCACCATTACGAATTTCTCTCGCTTCTAATCTTTAATTGCATCTTTTAGAAAACAATAGGACTTCATTTGTAAAACAGGAAATAACAATAAAATTGTTATTTCTTGTCAAATAATAAAAATATGCATTATGTTCATTATAATAATGTTTTTAATGAATTCATGTTTTTAATCAATTAACCAACAATTTTTTTATTCACTGTATTACCATAAATAAAAAATAAAAAACACAACTCCTTATACACCTCTCATTTATTTTTGCAAAGTAAACTTTTATGATATTTAGAATTATACAAAATGTTATTGTTTTGGCACACACATAATTTAGATACACAATGCTTCTTGTATTGAAAGTGGGTTTAGCCCTGTGTACTTCCACTGGCAAAGATTACAGCCTTCCTCAATGAGATTTGTTTATCCTTGTGGATAGTCTCTAAAGAAAGAAATTTCTACCTCTGAGCAGGAAATGAAGACTTTTGTTTTAACTGTTTGCCACTTCGAGTTTTGACTAGGTAAAACTAGAAATTTCGGACTTTGAATAAGAAATGTTCGGCATTTTGAGTTCGGCCTAGAAAATTCTAGAACATCCGACAAGCATTAGGACTTCTCATTTTGACTAGGAAATTCTAGTATTTCCTGAATTTGGGTTTGTTCTGTAACATCTATATTGATATTTGTAAAATTACCTAATGTTGCTTCCAGAAATTATTAATGAGAGCAAAAAACAAATTTTTACTAGGAATATTTGAAATAATTTAATAAGATAACAAAAGTAACAAACAGAATTTTTTATTTTCTAACTTTGAAATAAAGGCATCTAAAGGAAACACTAACAACAAAAGATGAGAAAAATCAAAATTCTACTATTACCAAAAAATATCACTTTATAAATTATGGCATATTATATAAATATTCAGTTTTATCATCATGATTTGTTTAAAATTTGTAAATTATTTTTTTAGTAAACACAGATTCACTGGCATGATGATATGTAGTCAATAGCAATTTTGTTTTGCCAGTATGGCATTAAGGATAAGTTGTGATTCCATTAAAATCAATTAGAAATATTTTTCTCTCCCTGTATCGATTGCATTTTTTTCTTATGCCTGCATTTTGAATAAAAACTTACACATTAAAAAGTATACCTGACGAGATAGACCACATTTCATTTTTCTTTGAAAAATTTTTTATTTTTATTTACAAAATATATGCTGTAAATAAATTATTTATGATAAATTAATGTTTTCTAATATATCTCACCTTTATATGTACAAATAATACAAAAACGGATGATAATAAAAAGAATAATAATTTAATAATAATAAGCTAGATTACCAAATCAGCTCATTTTTCTTTGCATTCAGTCATTTCCCACATTAATTAATCAGACTGGACATCATTCTCCCATTATAGCTACTGACCTTGTTCTTTGTCTACTTCAAGATGCCACTGCTCATTAACTATGACAAGCAGTGATGTCTTGAATTATATGTAAAGTCAAAAAGTAATCAAATTTTTGCAATTTCTTTAATAAATTGTGAAAGGATAATAGGAATACATATTAGTATTTTTATTTATATATATAATTATTAAAACATTAACTCACAATTTTTAGATAAGAAAATTTAAAAATCAATTTTATTCCATAATTTATCTAGTTTGACTCATTTTTCAAAAATTTTTTGGTCCATTAAAAAACAATTTCTTTTGAAAGTATGTTAATAAACATGTTGTTGATGGAAAGTGGTTCTTAATGAAAATGTGAATTTTTTACTGATTATGTTTGAATTATTTTGGAATTCACACCAAAAACAAAAAACTAGTTTAAGATCATGTTCCTAGTCAATTTAAATCTCCAAATTTTCCTATAACCAACATTATTGTGTTAATTAATAAAATAATCTTACATCAAATTTCAATCTTCTTAATACAAAAGGTTTCATTATCCTTTTAGCTTGTTCAATGCGTTCACGTTCAAAGGTACTCCTGTTATCTTCAGTTTTCTATCAAAAGAGAAATTATTATTAATTATATTGTATTATAGGATTTAGATCAAATACTATAAACTCTCTAAAATCTGAAACTATATAATCAAGTATATTTAAAAAATTCTCAATTTAAAATTCAGAATTTCAGCAAAACAATCTGGCATTCATATTATTTAAGAAGTTTTTATTTTCACTACTATCAAATATTAGTATTACAAGTTGGATATCCCCAATCTGAAATTCTGAAATCTATAACTTCACTCTCAAGTAAAGAACTCTTTAGGATAAGATTACAATCACTCTTTATGCCATGAAAAATAATGCAATAGTGTGAAAAATAGCCATAGTGCACTGTCATGATTCAGTAAATTGTCAAAACTTAAATAAATTTCAGTAAATTGTCAATGTGAGGTGTCAATTGCTACTTATTTTCTGTTGTGTTGTTTATATATTGTTAAATAATGTCAAAAAGATTTGAAGTGATAGCCCTATAAGTAACAGCAATTCTTTCAAAGGTGGTAAATAAATACATTTACATTATTTGTTGCATTTATATTCTTGTTTTTTATATCAAATAAAAAATGATTTTTCTGAAATTTGAATTTTTTCTCACTTCTCTTCAACACCACATGTATTCTAAATTCCATAAAAATCCAAAACACACTTTCAGTCCTAAATATTTCAGACTGAGGATATTCAACCTGTATAAGAAGTTTTGTTGTTTCCTTTCTATTTCTCTCTCTCTCTCTCTCTGTCTCTTTGCTCTGGAGCAGCACATCCAAAAGTAGCAACTAATGACATTACTAAACAGCATTTTGTCTGATGCAAGCATAGCTATTCATGATATTTATAATCATATTATATAAAAACTGCACAGATTTTCAATCTGTACATAAAAGTTAGTAAATTCAGAGAATATTAGATGATAGATACTTCTTTATTGTTTGGGACAGATTTGCAATGCCAATGACTGCAGCTTTCTGACTGGTTTACCTCTCAATTATATGCAATTTGTCTTCTTTAGTTTGCTTTTATTTTCAATGATTTAACCTGTCAGCTGCCACTGTAAACTTTAGTTAGATATGGTCAAGGTTTCTTATTCTGCTTCTGAAAACTATAGTTCAAGTTGGAAATTTTTTCTTTCCTTGATATATTTTCACTGTTTATAGTTTACTACAATCTGATTACTGCCTGTTGTTCTTAAAACTTTTTATTTTCTAATTTAGAACAAAGAAAATTTATCTGCTATGTATTTTTTGTATTTATTATTTAATTGATACAGTCTATTAAAAATGAAGTTTTTAATAAATATATGTTTAAAAATAAATAATTTTTGTTATGTATAAATACTAAACAGCAGTAGTATTTAGTATATTAATCTAAACAGCAGTAGTATTTAGTATATTCATCTCTATTCCACAATGAATAGAGATGAATAAAACAGATTGAATTAAAATATTTTGATAAACAATATATTTTTTAGAGAATGTATTTCTATTAACTTTAAATAAAAATTTAAAGTTTAAAAGTTAATGTAAAATTAAATTTAAATAAATTATTTTCTATAAATAATTAAAATAAGAAAAATTAATTTACTTTGGCATAAATAATTAAAATAAGAAAAATTAATTTATTTCTGATAAAAATAAATCTATTGAATAATAACATATAAAAAAGTCAATAATATTGTATAAAACCGAAATGAATAAAAGTGTCTAAAGTTATTCAAATTAAAATAAGAAAAATTAATTTATTTCTGATAAAAATAAATCTATTGAATAATAACATAAAAAAAGTCAATAATATTGTATAAAACCGAAATGAATAAAAGTGTCTAGAGTTATTCAGATGTCTTAACAGAAATCTGCTTGGCATTCAGGGATTAGTCAAATGAGTAGGGTGTGACAGTAAACAGGTTAATATTAAAATATATTCAAGAAAGTATTGATATTATTGTACAAATAATCATAAACAGTAATTTCATTAAAATACATTCATAATATAATAAATTATAATGTAACTTTTATTTTATATATTGACACATTTTATGATGATAGAAATGATTAAATGAAAATATTAAACAATATTTCAATCATATGAAACAATTTTGAAATTATGTAGTACAGGTACTCCCTTACTTATGATCATTTGATTTATGATACTCTGATCTTATGATTGATTTTACATGATTCAAAACTTGGCTACTTTCATAGCATATTAGATAGAAATATTTTTTCTGTTTTATAAAAAAATTTACAGTCTGTGATGGCTGTGTAATAAAGCAATTGCTTATCACTTTGGAAGATCTAAGTTCAATTCTAGATGATTTTAGATGATTTCTTGGAATATCCCAATCTTCCACTGTCTGCTATTACTACTGAAACTACTACTATTGTTAGTCATTTTCAACTTACAATTTTTTCAATCTATGAATCTTCAATGTTCAAACATAACCCCATCATAGGGTAGAGAAGCACCTGTATTTGTTATTTATAATGAAATAATCAAAAATGCTTTGAAACTAATAAAAGGAACAAATGTTCCACTGAATTAGAACAATGAGGAAGTAATGTTGCAAGTAAACATATTTATGAACTCATAAATAAATCAAAGAATATAAAAACAATACAGAGAGAAGGAGTAAATAGCAATGTTTTCAAAGAGAATAAAATTTTTATCAGTAGAATTAAAAATATATATATCAGCAGAGAAGTGGAAAAAATTTCATCAAAGATATACAATTTCTGTGTCAATACTGAATAGAACAAAATTTTAATTAAATATTATCTACAAATTTGAATTAATCTGTTTCATAAAACTAAATAAAATTATTTTTGTGTTTAATTTTCACAACAATATAACAACTTATCACAGTTCTGAAAAATCACTTTAAATTTATAATCTAATTACAATTTTTATTGTTAAATCTTGAGTGAGTTATACAAATTGTAAGGGAGTTTCCACTTCTTATACTTTACCCTAATAAGACAAAGGCATGACTATCATATTCATCATTGGGAAATATTCCAAACAAGGCTTTGCACTTAACACTAAATAGATAATTAATACTAAATAAACTTTCCAGTTCACTAATCTTTTATTCTTGTTAAATCTACAAGAAGAATTAATTGATATTAAACTTTTTATAACTTCAATACATAATATTTAATTTACTTTTTTTGTTTACAAAATAATTCTTTTTACTACAAAAATATATATATTTTCCTACATCACTAAAATCTTTGCAAAATATCTTCTTACTCCATAATTTTCCATTACAAGTGTTAGTCAGCTTGTGATGGACTGTGAAATGGCCAATGTCATGTATATGTGTGTGGATTTGATGCATAAATGAATTAACAAATTAAGTAAATTATTTACAGAAAAAATGAATAATTGTGATAAATTTTTCACATTTCAATCCTAGTATTGGAATTAAACCAATTATTGAAAACAATAAGTTTTAGAAAATCTTGATTTTAGGATTATATATATGGGCTTAATTTCAATTATGAAATAAATAACCATTTGAAGAAAGAAAAAAAAGCATTTTTTTGTAAAAGATATATATTATATGTAATAACATTATAATCATCATAAATATGTAAATGAAAAGAAATATTAAATTATAAAATAAAACCATTATGAAAACTTACACAAGCAGCAGAAAACACTTGCTTAACTTGGTCAATTTTACCTACAAACATATCTGGCATAACAAAAATTAATAATGACATAAGTTCAGATAAATTATTTTGTAATGGTGTGCCAGTCAATAGAAGACGACGTTTTGCCTGAAAAATAAAATTTTATTGAATAACGCATGCATTATTTGTTTATATATTTCATTATAAAATTTCTTACTTTGATCCTCATGAGATTTTGGTAACGCTGTGTCCTCATATTTTTTAACATATGGGCTTCATCAAATATCACATAATGAAAATCAAGATGTTTAAATAGACTCCTATCTTCAGCACTAATAGTTACTAAAGCATAACTAAAAAATTATAATAATAAATAAAATGTTAAAAACAAACATTTATCGACTTCTAAAAAAAAATTTAATTAAATAAAGGTACTTATCATTAGAAAGAGAAAAATGTAATAAATTATAAAAATTTCAAAAGATTTCAATTTAAATTAAGCAGGCATCAAATATCACATAATGAAAATCAAGATGTTTAAATAGACTCCTATCTTCAGCACTACTAGTTACTAAAGCATAACTAAAAAATTATAAAATAAAAAAACATGTTAAAACAAACATTTATCAAATAAAATCTTTATATAATTTAAAACAAAACTTTTAAAAATAATTGGAAATTTATATTATTAATCTTTAAATCCAATCATTCTAAAAAAACCTGCAAAATAAATCTAATCCTATATTACATATAGCAGGGGTTGGGATATGCAGTGCCCGTGGGCACCAGATTGCTCGCGAAGCAATTTTTAAATGCCCATTGTTTAAATATCTGAAATCTACATTTTAGATATTTGAACAATAGTCGTAGTTGTAATGAATAATTTTAGTCAAAATTCTTTATAATTGTGCACTTTGATTTTATCTTTGCCATTTTAACAATTATACGAATTGTACAATTAAATTGTTGACGAAAACTGAATCTTAGTGATATCTATAAAACACTAGATGACTAGATGAATCAATTTTCGACTACTAGAGACATCTGATGCTGCATATAGTAAACTATTTTCTATCCCCATTATCCTCATATACTTTACCCAGCCACTGTGTGCTACAGTAATGGCCGAACTCCTGCATTTCTGAAATATGCCCTCCTAGTAAAAAAGGTTGCCGACCCCTGATATAGAGCAATGCTTTCTGAGCTCTTTCCTTCAGAACACCAGTTGACTGGTTGCCTTGTGTTTAATGGCACAAGAGCCTAATAAGTTAAGCTGCACTAAACATTGTGTAAAATTTAAAAATATATAACAAATATAACAATAAAATAACAGAAAAGCAATACTACTGAAAAATAAATGTAAAAATGTGTAAACAGACATCAATAAAACAAATGCCAATAAGATAACAAAGTCAAACAAAATTAAATTTTAAATAAACAAGCAACAATAAATATATAAAATTCTGTAAAAAGACATTAAATCAAATAAAGTAACAAGTTATAAAATAAAACTAAATAAGATTAAAAACACAGATTTCCGACAAAAAAGGATATTATTGGTAAAGTTAAAATTTTTACCAATAATATCTTTCAGAATAAAAACAGAATTGTTAAAATGCCTTAATTAGGCTTAATTTTATTAATTGTCAGCAGGCAAAAGGTTAAGAAAAACTTTTTTTTATTAAAGATTGCCCTCTTTTTTTTGTTAGAAGTATGACATGCTACAAGTGGCATGCCACACTTCCAGCAGGAACCTTTCCTTTATTCATGCTATTGTATATTCTTTTCACTTTGTCCTCCATTCTTTTTAAAATTTTTCATCTAGTTTTTTCAATAAATATAAATGCGACTAGTCAAATATTTTCCAGCAGTTTTGGCCATGTTTGGTACTCTTGGCTGTTAGCATAGAAGTATGCAAATGCTCCAATTTAGTGATATCACATCTGCCAATCCATTAAGCAATGTATATTGTTATCTTAACCCCTTGAGTACTGGACGGTGTTTCACATCATTGGTAGCATTGTGCTAGCAGCTTTCTGTAGTTAAGCCTAATGATATTGAGAAATTTATAAATCATCATATCGTGCTTATTTTTGGTCAAAGAAATCTGAAATTTTATAGTTTATACATTCCTTTTTACCAATACGATTATTTTTTATTTAAAGAATATTTGTTGCATATATTATACCAAATTTTATTCTATTTTTTTAGGCGTCCACTCAAATTATTGTCTGTTTGATAGCTGTATCCATCCTTAATAAAATAAGCTATGAATGATGTATTTCCGTCCATATTTTGATGAAAAATCATTTATTTAGTAAACTAGTAACATTATTCAAATTTTCTTAGCAAAATTGATGTATATTCTCTTATAAAAACTGCTTAAATTTATATTAGATGTCATTTTTTGAGCAATTTTTTACATTAAGTTATATGTTTACTTGACATTTTAATAGATTTGTGCTTCATTTTATAACAACTTTCCTCCCACAAATAACAGCTATAATATTAACGTTTTTTGCTGTTATTGGTTCAGAATATATTTTTTCTGCCAGTAAGAGACAGTATTGAATTTAATAGGTGGAACAGAAATTTTCCAGGAAGGAAATGTTAGGAGATCTAAGCAAGCGTGTCATGCCCAGTTTAAACTTAAAAATAATAATTATAAAACAGAAAAAATTTTTATAATCGGTATTCAATGATAATAAATGTAATGTAAAATATACAGTAATTAAATTTTGAAAAACTGTTTTGGATTAGTGCAGAATAATTTTTTAAAACCATCACCTGCCATTCTATATCTTTGCCATGTTAACACGTCAAAGGCCCACCCTCACAGGGCATGCTTTGTTGGAATGCACATCAGATGTTTCCAACAAAGCAGGGCATGCTTTGTTGGATGTTTTGAAATTAAGCCTAATTAATAAGCAAAAAAATTAAAATTGTGAAATCTCACTTTAATTTTTGTCAATATCATTTGAAATTTTCGGTATTTATTGTGGATTTTGTTTTCTTTCTAATAATGCAAGTATTTTTTTCAAATTTTATTTTTTCTGTAACTTTGTTATGTTTACGAGACTGATGAAAAAAATTTTTATATATGAAATTTTAGCCATCTAATGAAATAGTCGATATTTTTAGATAGCATCAAGTCTTCTGAACAAAATGAGCTATGAATGAAGAAATTTGGCTGAAATTTTCAGAAATTATCAATAAAAAACCCACGAGTTACATGACATTTATTGATGGAAGTTACATGATATAATTATTAAAAAAATTACATAATTATTAAAATACACAATTATTTAAAAAATTATTACATAATTATAAAAAAATTACATTAAATCAGGGCTGCTGAGAGAAATTTTCAGGCCCATGACAAGCCTGTGGTCTGGGACCCACTTAAAAACAGTACAGCACTTTGGTTTAATAAAAAAAGTCGTATAAAACATTAAGCATTTATTTAAAAATTGTACAATAAATTCTAAATTTCATACATTACATATCATACAAATACAAACATTAAATAAAAAGAGAATTTTTAAATTTTTATTGAGGCCAAAAATATTAAAAAACCTTCGATCAGGGATGAATAAAAATTTTAAAATCTTCATTTATTAAAATACTGTTATACTGTATATAAAATAGTTTATTTTGGCACAACTGCTTTGAATGGTAGACAGTGCACTCTTGTTAAGCCTGCAAACTATTGGACATGTTATATAACAAATTGTGGCTCAACGGTCGGGCCCTTTTCGATGCCGGGCCCATGACAAAAGTCTCAGATGTCACCCCGTCTTGGGGGCCCTGCATGAAATCATTGAAATGTTGTCATTTTTGTTAATATTTCATATTTATTAAATTTTTGTTTTTTCAATTACACAATTTTTCACAGTACTTTTTATAAAATTTTATTTATATGAAAAATCCTAACATATACAAAAATGGCTTCATTCATAAACAGTTATAATATGTATTCTGTTCTTCTGGACTGTTGCTGGTGTATTGTAACTTTGGATCCAATGCCACTTACTCATGTGCAAAGTAGGCTTTGCTGCAATTACCAAGAAAGGAGTGGCTGCTGTAAAACAAATGCCACACCACTTTAAATGGCCTGAGGGTGTTTGTTTCATTTTTCACTATTTTCTCCTAAATTTTAGTGATATTAAATTAAAAATAAACAATTACAAATTTATTTTAGTTTATTTTAACAGAATGATCTATTATTTTCTTATTATCTACAATATTTTTTATTTTCAGAATTTTATAACTTATTTGAAAAAAAATTCAGTTTTTCCAAAAATTTCCAAAATATTTATTGAATCATACTTTGAATGGATTTGGTATAATCTACTATAAAATCCTATAAAATCACTACTATAAAATCAAAAGGATGGGATAAAAAACAAATACAAATTCTATTGACCATTCAAATATAAACAATTTTTTTTTATGCATAGTTTAAAAAAAATATTTCAGAAACTGAAAAAACTTAGGACCCACTATCAAAAGGGTGTATTTTCAACAATTGCATACAAAAAAATCAATTTTCAAAAGTTGGATTAATAAAATCTGGATTGAACTTTTTTATATTGTTTATCATTTTTTGTTCTATGGCCTTGATGTCTATCAACAGCAAAGGCACTCAAGGAGTTAAACTATAACAAATAATAACAGTGCCATGCATAAGGATAAACTAACCTGAAAATTTCATGAGAAATTCTATGAATACAGTTTTAAACAGAATTATATAATATATGCTGCTGGATAGCAGTGGGAATTTTTAATAACTAGTATGCCATGTAGTACCAATGTGATGAAAACATCATGCAGGCCACAAGTGGCCCCTGGACTATATGTTGCTGATCTTTGATACAGTATTTACTTTTAGACCATTTTTCTGTTGTAAATTACATTTTTCCTCCAAAGTTTTATATGTTCCTAATGAGAAGTACACCTATATTATAGCATTAATAATAATAAAATTTAAAATAATAAATTTTATTGAATAAATTTTTAGGAGACATGATGACTTTATTAATGAAAAAAGATACTTTATCTGAAGAATGTACGCAATTTTATATTGCTGAAACTGCCTTGGCCATAGATTCTATTCATAAATTAGGATTTATACATAGAGATATAAAGCCAGATAATTTATTATTAGATGCTAGGGTAAGTAATGCTCAAGAAATTTTTACTAGTCTGAATAAAAATTATAAATTTACAATCTGCTTTAATTATTAACCAATTTTTTAAATTAAAATATTTCCCATTAACTGATGCTTTAGATTATGAAAGAAATTTCAATAAATGACATATTATTAATTTAACAAAAGAAGTGAAATAGTCCAGTCAGAGAGGAATGTATTCACAATCTGTAAAAATTGAGAATATATGAAATTTTCTTGACAAAAATGACTTACTGAGGAATTTATTATTTTTATATATAAGCAAACAAACTTACTAGGGATTAATAACCAAATAACCTAGCTTGCAAATTTATTCATTAATTTCAGTTATTTATAAATTAATTTGTAATGCTAGAGTTATTTATGTTATTTGGATATATTAGATTATTACAGTTTATAAAAAAAAGCATAAATTCGTTTTGATTCAGTATGGAATCAAAATAAGCATCAACTCAGTCATTCTCTAATCTCTTAGACAAAGCCTGGAGGAAATGAGGAGGAATCACAATAAAGAATGCAAAAAAAATCTTATAGCATTAAATTTGATAGCAATAAAAGTAAAAAAAATCACAAATGTTTGATTATTAAAATTGCCAATGGAAATATCAAATATAATTATAAAAAAAAATTAAGTATGAAATTTTAAATTTTTATGATATATAAAAAAATTAAAAACTAACCATAAAATTTATATTGAACTTCTTTTGTTGAATTTGAGAAAATCATTGACTCTATGTATCTGTTGAGTTTGTTTCTATAAGAAATTGATTTATTTTACAAATCTTAAAATAAGTTTTTATACTGCTTTAAAATACACTTTGTTTCTATAAGAAATTGATTTATTTTACAAATCTTAAAATAAGTTTTTATACTGCTTTGAAATTACATTTTTGAAATTACATATTTACATTTGATAAATATAAAGATAAAAAATAATTATTTATTAGCAATAAATTTTTACAGATGTAAACATACATACAGTTGAGTCTTTGTAGTCTGACACTCTGCAAACCATCTCACCATCCATGTGAAATTTTCATGTCACAACTTGTTGATATGGGAGAAAGAGAAACTGACATAAACAAATTGTCAGTTGCTATTCATTCATTGCTCAGACTTATAGTTGGGGTAATTTTTAAGTTCAACACATATAATGTCACAAATTGGAAAAAGTGAAACGAAAACACAACATTGATTGTGCTCAAAAAGGCAGAAATAATTAAAAAATTTGACTTACAAGAAAAGTTCAGTGATTTGGCTTCATTTTATGATATTGGACGAGCCACCATTTATCACATTAAAAAAATCGAGATAAAATTGAGGGGTTTGGTCATGGCATTATTGGATTTTGATTGGTTGCTGTGCTTACTGAATAAAGATTTCCATACTGATTATAGTATAGCTTCCAAAAATGGTTTGTTATAACCATGGTTTATGATAAACAATTAAAATTAATATAATTTCTTTATAAGGCAGAAAATACAATAAACTATTATTTACTACTGTTTTTACTTACACTTACACGCAAGGGACCCTTAGACCAGCAGGAAAAGAGAGGGGTGTATAGGATCCCAATAGTGGATGCAAAAACACACCAACAAGTGGAATGCATAGGTGTGACTAGAAGAACTTTGACACAGAGCATAGAAGTACATAAAAAGAACATAACACAGGCGAGATTAACAACGACTTTAGCGGTAGAAGCATACAATACAGACATAGAAATAAAGTGGGACGAGGTGCGAATTGTACAAAAGCTCAACGCCCCCACACAGGCATTAATGACAGAATCCTCGAGATAGTAAAAAGGCAAAAAATGAAAAACGTATTGAATGAGAGACCGACGTTGGAACTCCCCCCTCCCTTTTCAAAAAGTTCTTAATGTAGAAGTTGTATCGTTACTATGGTAACCAGAGATCATATGGTAATGGTAGCATTATGCATCATAACAATTTTTATACGTTTCTTTTATATATTTTCATGGCTTTATGATATCCACGGACAAATAAATATTTTACATCACATTCTCATAATTAAATCCACGAATAATAAAACAGTTTTAAGATTTAATTTTTGCCCTAACTTCGTTAATGTCAGCTTTCCCTCTCGATCGCATACTTCAAAGGGAGGGGGAGTTCCAACGTCTGTCTCTCATTCAATACGTTTTCCGTTTTTTGCCTTTTTACTATCTCGAGGATTCTGTCATTAATGCCTGTGTGGGGGCGTTGAGCTTTTGTACAATTCGCACCTCGTCCCACTTTATTTCTATGTCTGTATTGTATGCTTCTACCGCTAAAGTCGTTGTTAATCTCGTTTGTGTTATGTTCTTTTTATGTACTTCTATGCTCTGTGTCAAAGTTCTTCTAGTCACCCTATGCATTCCACTTGTTGGTGTTTTTTTGCATCCACTATTGGGATCCTATACACCCCTCTCTTTTCCTTCTGGTCTAAGGGTCCTTATCATTCCTTAGGATATTGAAAATGGTTGGGCCCTATGCACTGCCAATTTTTTACTACTTTTTTTGCAATCCTCTTTATCACATTAAGGTTTTTTCAATTATAGGGAACAGGCAAGTAGTCATCCCTTTGTTCTGCTTCCCTCTCCCACCGACGTCGTTGCGTTCCTCCTAACTGCATTCCAAATCTGGCATAGGAAGGCCCTAGTGTATCCATGCTGTAATTCTACTTTTTCTATATATTCTAGTTCTCAGTCTAATCCTCTTCTTCCTCACAATATTCCATTGCCTCTTATAGTAACTCCTGAAAGCCGTTCTTTTGTAACTCACCAAGTACCAACCAGTATTAATCCCTAACTCGTCACATGACCCAGTGAGTTACAAAAGAGTGGCTTTCAGGAGTTTCTATAAGAGGACAATGGAGTACTGTGAGGAAGAAGAAGAGTTAGACCGAGAACTAGAGTATATAGAAAAAGTAGGATTACAGCATAGATACACTAAGGCCTTCCTATGCCAGATTTGGAATGCAGTTAAAGGAACGTCCTTTCAGGAGTTTCTATAAGAGGACAATGGAGTACTGTGAGGAAGAAGAAGAGTTAGACCAAGAACTAGAGTATATAGAAAAAGTAGGATTACAGCATAGATACACTAGGGCCTTCCTATGCCAGATTTGGAATGCAGTTAGTTAAAGGAACGCATGTAAACAGCGACGTCGGTGGGAGAAGGAAGCAGAACAAAGGGATGACTACTTGCCTGTTCCCTATAATTGGAAAAACCTTAATGTGATAAAGAAGATTGCGAAAAAAGTAGTAAAAAATTGGCAGTGCATAGGGCACCAACCATTTTCAATATCCTAAGGAATGATAAGGACCCCTTAGACCAGCAGGAAAAGAGAGGGGTGTATATATGTCCTCTTGTTAATGTGTTTTTGCATCCACTATTGGGAAATAGTGGATGCAAAAACACACCAAAAGAGGAATGCATAGGAGTGACTAGAAGAACTTTGACACAGAGCATAGAAGAACATAAAAAAGACATAACACAGGCGAGACTAACAACGACTTTAGTGGTAGAAGCATACAATAGAGACATAGAAATAAAGTGGGGAGGAATGCATAGGAGTGACTAGAAGAACTTTGACACAGAGCATAGAAGAACATAAAAAGGACATAACACAGGCGAGACTAACAATGACTTTAGCGGTAGAAGCATACAATAGAGACATAGAAATAAAGTGGGACAAGGTGTAAATTGTACAAAAGCTCAATGCCCCCACACAGGCATTAATGACAGAATCCTCGAGATAGTAAAAAGGCAAAAAAACGGTAAACGTATTGAATGAGAGACGACGTTGAACGGATAACGTTGGAATTCCTCCTTCCTTTGAAGTATGTGATTGAGAAGGAAAGCAGACATTAACGAAGTTAGGGCAAAAATTAAATCTTAAAACTGTTTTATTATTCGTGGATTTAATTATGAGGATGTGATATAAACTATTTATTTGTCCGTGGATATTGTAAAGCCGAAAACTGTTTTATTATTCGTGGATTTAATTATGAGGATGTGATATAAACTATTTATTTGTCCATGGATATTGTAAAGCCGTGAAAATATATCGAAAAAAACGTATAAAAATTGTTATGTCGCATAATGCGACTGTTACCATACGATCTCTGGTTACCATAGTAATGATACAACTTCCATGTTTAACTTATTTGAAATTTATTCTATTGTCATAATGCGACTGTTACCATACGATCTCTGGTTACCATAGTAATGATACAACTTCCATGTTAAGAACTTATTTGAAATTTATTCTATTGCTATTAGAACATTACCCGAAGATGGCCTGATAGCCGAAAACATTCGTAATGTAAAACAAAAGAAAAACAACTGCTTAAAGTGCTGAATAGACTATAAGGTAGAAAATACAATTATCATAATTCAATTCACATTTATATTTTAAATCATATTATGACAAATATTTCAATATACAGGGTGATTCACTTAAAGTGTGAGCTTGTGAATTCTCTTACCTTCTTTAATAAATCTTTGATTTGTTTTACATTGTCTCCCAGTTCATTTTAATTGGGAAAAACTACTGTTCTTCCAATCTTACCCATAAGTCTATGAACACACAAGGCCTAAGCCTATTACTCCGTTAGGTTAGTTAAGCTGAAATATCTTCCTGGAATATTTTTATCTGGAGGTGACCACTTATAGAATTGCCATCATCACAAGCTGACCAACACCCATGATAGAGTCAACCGTGAGGCTGACCAACACCCATGATGGAGTCAACCGGAAGATTGAAGGATAAATTTCAACGGGCCAGGCCCAGATCCCTCCTGAAAAATTGGAGGAGTGGGACCCGCGGATCCTCCAGAATGTTAAGCCACGGCTTTACCATGCAGACATCGGGCTGACCTGTCCCACAGTTTGTTCTGTGAAGTGTTTGTTATCCGAACATATGCTTGTTAACCGAACATAAAAATCTTTCGAAAAAGTATTCGTTATCCGATTTCTTCATTATCTCTAATTCTATTCGTTAACTGATCACCCACTGTAATCTTTGTTCTGTGAAGTGTTTGTTATCCGAACATATGCTTGTTAACCGAACATAAAAATCTTTTGAAAAAGTATTCGTTATCCGATTTGTTCATTATCCTAACTATTCGTTAACTGATCACCCACTGTAATAATTTTTGAGGTACAAAGCACTTAAAATCTAGGAAATAGCACTGACCATATAACATAAACCTTCACCAAGCCGTTTGAAGGCAGTGAATGCATCAATGCCTTGCATATACTAAAGTGCATAGTCACATTGCGCAGTGTTCACTGCAGCATGGTTTGTTTATAAGTAAAGGTTGGAAGTGTTCTGTTGATTCAAACCTTCACTGCTCCAACACAAATGTAATTTATTCCTAACCCACCAGTTGTAGTAAGAGCATGTGTCATCTCTTCCTCTACCTCATTTGAAATATTTCTCTGTAAATGAAATGGAAGACGAAGCAATAGATATGCTTCTTATCTTAGAGGAAGGTCCACAAAGTTATCAGCATGCTGAAGAACTTTCTGAATACCTCTTGTGCATAAAGACAGCCAAAATCAAGACTAACTTTCCTCTAGTTAGAACATTGTGCACCTGTGTACAACTCCTTGAATGCTGTATTTCAAGACAAACAACTCCCTATAATGAATAACAATAGAGCAAATTAAGTTTTAGCAATGGTTCAAGCTAATCCTAGATTAGTACTCAGACAGAATGAGTCAATAGTTTGTATGGAGAATTTTAAACAGACATCATCTGTATCTGTACCATTTGTCACTTCATCAACACCTAACAGAATGTGACTTCAATGCAAGGTGCCAATTTTGTACTCATATAATGGAAAATTTGGCAGAGGACAACCAATTTTGCTCAAAAATTCTCTTTACTGACAAAACAACTTTTAAATACAATGGCTCAGTAAATGATCACAACTTTCATTTTTGGATGGCAGAAAAAAAAAAAATTCAAGATTAATTTTTAAGGTACAGAGCATTTAAAATCTAGGGAATAGCACTGGCCATGTAGCATAAACCTTTGCCAAGCCATTCGAAGACAGTGAGTGCATTGATGTCTTGCACAATCCTATATTCTGTTTCAAGATAAGCTAGTATTTAAAATCTAGGGAATAGCACTGGCCATGTAGCATAAACCTTTGCCAAGCCATTCAAAGACAGTGAGTGCATTGATAACCAAACCACCAAAGATAACCTTGTATTCATATATGATTTGTAATTCACATGCAACCAATTGCATGCAACAAACAAAAACATCTCTAATGTAATTTTGACAGGTGTAATAGTGAATCATTTATCATAATATAGCTATATAGAATATTTATGATAACCTTACTAAATTTATTTGAGAAGGTAACTTTCTTTTTAATACTTTTTAGTATAGTAGTTTTAATAAATAATAAAAATATGTCTGGTTTATTTTAAACATTGTAGAAAATAGTTTATTAATAAAGCTAAATTGATATCACCAACTATAGTTCAAAAATATTAAATACATAGCTATTTCAAATAATATAATAGAAATAAGAGCAAAAATTTCATCACATGATTATAAAATATACATTTTTAATAATATATCATTTTTATATTTTAAATATTAATACTAAAGTTAAGTAACAGGGACTATTTCCATTTTGTGTAAAAATATCCACAACAATGGTGGTGATTTACTATCAGTTTATCTTGAAACAGACTATAGCAACACATAGTTGCATTGTATAGTATTCACTGCAGCATGATTTGTTTACAAATAAAGGTGGGGAGGATTCTGCTGATTCAAATCTTCACTGCTCCAAGATCAAGAAGGATGAGAACGGTTAATTTTCAAGACCAATGGTCATTAAATATATGGTGCAGTGGCTCAAAATTATATCATTGGCCTCATTGTTTTGAAGGGATACTCAAGGCAGCTATTTACTCCAACTTTTTGGCAAACACATTGCCACTGCTTTTGGAGGATTTACTTTCCACCTGTATCAGCAGGATGGAGACTTCCCCATTTTTCTCATTGTTCCAGACCAATCCTGGACCAGGATTTTTCATAAAGATGGATTGAAAGAAGAGAACCCTTTTTATGGCCAACCTATTAACCTGTCAGCCATAGATTTTTTCTATGAGGCTTTATCAAGGAAAATTAGGAAAAAGGGAAAAGAGGGTATGCAACATCCTATAGGTTAGTGGTCTCCAAACTTTTTTGACTACGTACCCCTAAGACAGAAAAAATAAATGGCACATACCCCCAACTGATTGAACAGATATCTATTGTAATTAGTGTAAAGAGGAAATAAGGCCTCATGTAATATCCAAAAAAGCTATAATCCACATTATTTTTATTATTAACATAGATGCATATTTATTTATCTAATTAAAATTTGTAATGAAAGAATGGGCTTGGCATTTGTTTAATAATTTCTGAAAATGCTGGTTTGATGTTATCTGACACTGCGATATGGTCTGGTTCCAAAATTTATTTCAATATTTAGTTTTAATACTCAGTGATCTAGCAGCTTGTAGAATCTACAAACAATATATAAAAATTGTTTTCACTGTACCCCCAGGTATCATCTCCTGGGGTATGCATACCCCATTTTGGAGACCACTGCTATAGGTCATGAAGATATGAAGCAGTGCATATGCGCAGCATGCCATGCTGCAACACCAGAGATATTTGCTCACATTCAGAGAACTTACCATTTGCAGCTAGAAAAATTCATTAAAGTTGATGGATGCCACTTCAAGTATTTACTTTATTAAATTTCTTTTATTCCTTTTGTTTATTTCATTTTTACTCAATTCCTTTCATCTTATTTTTTTGTATGTTTGAAAACACATACACAGTTATTTGTTTTGCCAACAAACACATTTATCTTTAAATGTCAACATAAAAATAAAGCTTTTTACAATATTTCAGACAAAATCACTCATGACACATTATTTGTTTTATCTGCTTTTGAAGTGTCAATAATTCCAAAAGAACAGCTAGGCTACTAAAATGGGATTGGTGTAATATTTGTGGCAAACTAGAATTTTTTTCTTTATCAACTTTAATTTTGTTTTCAATGCACCAGTTTTTTGTTGTTTGTTCCTGTACTTTTACATATCAACATAAACTTTTTATATTATTAGATTAGTTGTTGCCAGTTTCTTCCACTGTTCACTGTTTTTCTTTTTGTTTCTTTGTTCATTCTTAAAGAATAAATTACATTTGTGTTAAAACAGCAAAGGTTTGAATCGGCAGAACTCTTCCTACCTTTATTTCTAATCAAGCTGTGTGCAATGAATGCTGTGTGAATCGACTATGCTCTGCTAGAATGTGTGTGTGATGTCGATGCACTCACTGCCTTTGTATGGCTTGGAGAAGTTTACGCTATATGGCTAGTGCAATTTTCTGGAGTTTAAATGCTTTGTACCTCAAAAATTATTAGTTTATTTGAAAAATACATTAAATGAATTTTTTTAATGAAAAAGAATTATTTCTTGGCAGTTTAAAAAAAAAAACTATTATTATGAAAATTTTAAAGTACACCTTGATTTTTCCTATTACAGATGTCATAGCATAATTATACATACATTGAATAAAAGATTGTTTTAATGTGAATATTTTCCTGTTTAAATCAATTTCCTATCTAATGCAGTGCAGAGAAAATTGTGTCACACTTTTAGATGAATCATCCTGTATATTAAGTTTGCAATCAATAATTAATTCTTGATAGAAATATTATTGATAGGGTTATTAACTCATTATAGTAACTGTATTCATATCTATACCTTTTTCTTTTCAGATAAATAATTCATGCTAACAGCACTTAAACAGAAAACTAATATTTGAACTCTTCATCACACAGATTCCCTATCTGTTCATATGGAGATTCACAAATACATTTAAACTGAAACAATAAATATATACTAGTCTTCCTTCTATACACACCTGTTATTCAATCATAATCATTATCTATTAAGCATGTTTTCTCTGCAGATGTAAGTATATTACTTAAAGAGGTAGGACAAGCATGTTTATTGTTTCAATTTAAATGATTTAAATGTATCAGTGAATCTATGAGTCTTCATATGGTGAATCTGTATGGCTGAAGAGGGCAAGTGTCTTGCAGAAAATGCTTCCAAAAAAATAAAAAATGTTTTCTGTTATTGTATGCTGAAATAACCGTCTTAATATGTAAATTATATATGTGAATTTTATTATGGTAATCATATCTTTTGCTTTATAGGTAAATTATATTCTTTTGCAATTCATTTAGCCAATATTTACTTACTTAAACTTGGTATAATTTGGTTGCTGATTTGGCTGACAGTTTTGTAATTTTTTTTCTAAGTTCATTCTCTAGTATCTACCAATTTTTATTCCAGAGTTAGCCATCATAACATTTCATCAAAACATGAATTGTAAACTAGTTATTCAAAAAATAGCTTAAAACTGCATAAGTTGAAATACTTTATTTGATTAATATTTTCAACCTTTCTATAGGGTCCATCAGAAAACAGGCAATTTTAAAAAATGAATATCTCATATATTTAATTTACTTTTAAACTCTTGCTTATGGAATATGTAAGAACATTAAATAGCATTTACACGTGTTTAGCTCAACGTGTCCTGAAAATAATGTCCTGTAGATGATAGCCCTCTTTCTCTACACATTCCTGAAACCTCAATTGGAAATTATCCATTACTTTGTTTAGCATTTGGAGAGGAATCTATGCTATCTCTTGCTGGATTCTTTGTTTCAGTGATGGGATATTTCTTGGTGCTGGAGCACTAAACACTTTACTTTTAAATATCCCAAAGGAAATAGTTACAAGCCGAAAGATCTGGCAGTCTCGCAGACCAAGGCAAATTCTCATGTCTTGAGATGGCATGATTGCAGAACAATCTTTTGATGACATCCGTCGATATTTTTGCTGTGTGACTTGTTGCCTCATCTTGTTGAAACCATGTTTTTCCATTAATTTGAAGATAAGTTGCCAACTGTGGAATCATAAATGTATCTAGCATCTGCACATAATGCTCAGCATTTATGGTCACACAATTCTCATTATCATCATCAAAAAAGTAGGGACCAATAATCCCAATAGATGAAATAGTGCACCACACTGTCATTTTTTCATAAGAGATAGCACAGAATGCTATGCAAAATAATAAATAATTTCCAATCGAGATTACTGGCATGTGTAGTGACAGAGAAAGCAGCCATCTACAGGACATTATCTTTAGGAACATGTCATGCTAAACATATGTAAAGTAAATGCTATTTAATGTTCTTATATATTCCATAAGCAAGAGTTTGAAAATAAATTAAATATATGAGATATTCAGTTTTTAAAATTGCCCGTTCTTCTGGCAGTCCTTGTATAACCCAAGTACCATCAAGTTAGATCTTGTCAAAACTTAATGATGGTCCCTGGGATGTAGGAGGATCAAAAACATTAGCCAAATAAAACATAAACTTTATACAATACAAACTTCAAGGGATACTTAATAATTAAATTAGAATTTTTAACTAATTTAAATTACTGGTAATATAACTGTCTGAAGAATCAGTCCACTTGTTGGCCTCTGTTGTCTAGCAGTATGACATTGGGATGATAGCCCAAAGAGCCTTGGTTCAATCCCACCCCAAGACTGTTTTTTACCTCAGATAAATTAATAAAAAATTCTAGTTTAATTATTAAGTAATAGATGGCATTCACTCATTGATTTAATAATTAATAAATATTCTAATCACGAGATGATGCAAAATTAATTTAAATTATTTCAAATCATTAAAATTTCCGTTAAGATTTTCAAGGGATAGAATTTGGCGGTTTCAAATAAAACATTTTAAGTTATGCAGTTTCAAGTCCAAGAAATATCTGAGTTATTTATCTTTCTTGAATAACTAGTTTATAATTTTGAGTATCTTCTATTTATTAAGTGCAATAAACTGTGAGCTTTCTCTTGAAATAAAGTAATAACTATTTAAACATTTTATATAAATTTCTCTATATTTTATTAAAAAATTATAATTTTAAAAATATTTTTTATTAAATTATAAAAAAAAAGCTTTAGTGAAAATTCTTTTATGTTAGTTTGATTTTGTGATATTTTTTTTATTTATAAAGTAATTCTTATAGCTTATAAAATTATATTATGTAAATTGCACCTGTTTCAAGCAATATTATAATTTGCTAATTGGTTTAAAAATAATTTATATTATGAATATTAACCAAAAACTATCAACAAAGTACTAAAGTCAAAAACAAATGAGATGTTGTCTACTCATTAGAAAAATAAAATGTCATGAGTGTAAAATGATCATTAAATGTGTTTTGTAAAATAAATACTATAACTACAAAATAACTACTAATATAATATAGTATATAAGTAATTATTTTGTTAACCTCTGGCATACCATCAATTATTAAGCCTAATCAATATGCAAAAATTAAAATTATCATAATTTGCGTAATTTTCATCAAAATCTAAATAACTACTAATATAATATAGTATATAAGTAATTATTTTGTTAACCTCTGGCATACCGTCAATTATTAAGCCTAATCAATATGCAAAAATTAAAATTATCATAACTTGCGTAATTTTCATCAAAATCTTTTGAAATTTTTACCATTTATTACACTTAGTACACAAAATGACAGCACTAATGAGCAGTCCAATATTTACAACACTAAAGCTAGAAAAAACTTTAGTGTTGTAAATATTGGACTGCTCAGCAGTGCTGTCATTTTGTGTACTAAGTGTATTAATCTAGCAGAGCACTAAAGGAATATAGAAACCATTTATTACATTTTTTTACTCTCTAACAATGTATTATTATTTTTTTTTTTTCGTGTATTAATCTAGCAGAGCACTAAAGGAATATAGAAACCATTTATTACATTTTTTTACTTTCTAACAATGTATTTTGTTTTTGTTTTTTTTTTGTTTTTTTCAGAAGTTTTTGTTCTATATATGAAATTGCTGAAAAAACAATGTTTTTTTTAATATGAAGATTTAGCCATCAAATGATATAGTTACTATCTTTGGATAGTGGCTGGTTTTTTGAATAAAAGCAACCTATTATATTCTATCTATATTTAGAAGAAAATCAGACCATATTTTTAAAAAAAATTTATAAAAAAGCCAGTTAATATACAAACTTTGATTAATAAATATTAATTAAGATATGTTGTGTAATTATTTCAAAATTTTTATAAATTTATTGAAATATTGCCATTATTATTATTAATTTATGTTGATTGATATGCTTTTCCTTAATTTCAATAACTTTTTAATGTAAACAAAACATCCCCCATACAAAGTAAGCTATTATATTCTTTACTTTGCTTTTATTGGACTCCCCAATAGTTGATTCTCACTCTATTCCCAATACCACATTTTCCAAAATGTAATAGGCATAGCAGGAAAAGTGCTGGAAAGGAATGATGGCAATAAAACAAAATGACATACTCCTTTTAATGGTGGATCTTTGTTTATATTAGTATTTCTTATTTTTTGACAAAAATACAATGAAAATGAAATACTAATAAGCAGCTGTACTGCCACAATGGTTTTTATAAATGTTACCTAACGGCTGCTATCGTAATTTCTTGTTTTAATTAATTTATTTGAGTTATCGTTTTGTTTATTATGTTGTGCGTAATCGTTTAAACATTAATATAACTCTTAGCATGTGTACATTTAATTGTTCTACTTTAACGTATGTTCTAATTATCTACATTTTAAATTTTTTAATTTATATAATGTTATATAAAAAGTTTGTTCCAAGAATGTTCTATTTTTAAATTTATATGCTGAAGATGACTTGTTAAAGTCAAAAGTGCTTCAATAAATTATTTAATTTTCCATTTTAAACTAGTGCTTGTTGTCAAATATAATTTCATGAAAATGAAGTAAAAACAACTGACGATTAATTAAAAAATATTGCTTATTTTAATAAAAAGAATTAAACAGAATTTTGATGATGATTTAAAATATTTCTTATTTTAATATCAGGTCAACTCAAAAATAACATTTTTTTTTATACTGTTCTTGTTTTGTTTGAACATGAATTTTTAATGGTTTCACAACATTGGAAGAATATTATTAATTCAAATGGAGAATATATATTTGATTAAATTAGGATGCGATTTATCTTTTATATCCTTTCAAAAATTAATCTTATAAAGGAACTTATTTTTGGATGACCTGATAGAATTAAGCAGAAATTTTGCAAAATAATTTAAATTTATTTAACAATCCTCTTTGTCATGGAAAGCATGACAAGGAATAGTTCTTGTTTATTATATTATCTATAACATTTTTTTAAATTTTAAAATTTTATAGTTCATACTTTAAAAAATCAATTTTTACAAAAAATTTGAGTAATTAATTTTATTTCAACATATAATCAGAACAATATGAATATAATAATCTAGAATATAGAGAAAGGAGGGAGAAAAACCAAAATTCTACGAAAAATATTCAATTAAATAAACTTTTGCAAAAACCATTTAAAATAAATTTTTGTCAGAAAACATTTAGGAATCATCATCAGAAGAACATTATGGTTTTTTTTTGAAAACCATAAACACAACTGCAATAAACTGATTAGGGTTTTACAACTAAAATTTTGCCAGTCCTAATGTTTATCCCTGCCATGAGTAGAAAATGCTTTCAATGGCATGCAACAGGTTAAAAAAATTGTCAATGTGATATCATAATAATAAGTAATGACAGCAGTGTGTAAATACATGTTATAAAAAATATTTTATCATGTATTTCTATACTAATAAAGTAATAAAATATTAATGAATTTAAAAATAAAATGCAAAGCTGTCAAGACTGCTAAATTGCTTTGTGTTTTATTTTTTGGTTTGTGTTTTGTGCAGTCTTGTTGAACTTTTGTTTCTGATGAATTTATTTAACAATCCTTGTTGTCATGGAAAGCATGACAAGGAATAGTTCTTGTTTATTTTAGCATCCACTAAAACAATGTTACTTCTCATTGTTATAATTTTAAAACCAAGCACTTTTTCAGCAATTCTTTTAAAACTATTTAATAATTAAACAGGGAAGAAAATTACAATATATGTTAAATTTAGATGAGTTAAAATTTTTTTAATATAACATAGCTTAAAATGAAATCATAGTTACTTAATTAAAATAAATATAAATAGCCATCACAAAAATAAAAATAAATTTATAAAAGTTTTAAAATTTTTAATAATTTTAATTGAACAAAATTTTTAACTTATTTTTCAACAGGGTCATATTAAACTTTCTGATTTTGGGTTGTGTACAGGTCTGAAGAAATCACATAGAACTGAATTTTATCGTGACCTCTCTCAAGCAAAACCTAGTGACTTTAGTATGCTATTTATTTTACTTATTTATATGAAAAAAACTAATATTTCTTTAAAACTTTCTAATTTTAATATGAACTAAATTAGATGATAAATATATTAATTTATATTAGTTAAAAAATTCTGAATATTAAATTGGATATAAATTATATTAAAAATAAAACAAGATTTGTTTTTTTAAATATAAATGTTTTCAGTGTATTTTATGATAATGTTACTTCCAATAATTATATATTTGTCAAAATTCAAATATAAGGCTAAAAGTAACAAAATATATTGAAATGTTACTTCCAATAATTATATATTTGTCAAAATTCAAATATAAGGCTAAAAGTAACAATATATATTGAAATTACAGTGATACCTCGGTTGAAGTTAGCTAATGGCCAGAATCTCACAAAGCAAGAACCAATTACAGTGATACCTCGGTTCACGAATACAATCCGTTCCTTGATCCTGTTCGTGATCCGAAAAGTTTGTAATCCGAATCAATTTTTCCCATTGCAATTAATGTAAATCCAAATAATATGTTTTTTATCCTAGAAAAAAAATTTTTAACATGTTATGGCTTTGTGTGGAAATAATACAGAAAGGAAATAAATATAACAGTAATATTAGAAGAAAGCATATTTAACACCACCTTCACTAACACTTTTAACTTTCTTGAGAGCCATAATAAGGATAAATTTAATTAAATAAAGAAAAACAAAATATCAACACTTGTTGGAACTCTACTGTACCCATGTGAGCTGGGCCAACTGTATCAATACTTGTTGGAACTTTACTGTACCCATATGAGCTAGGCGAACATCAACACTTGTTGGGACTCTACTGTACCCATGTGAGCTGGGCGAACTAGATTGCTACTGAGGGCGAGGCTGTGCGCAGAGTTTTATGCGCCACAAGTCACATGCGCTTCATGCACTCCGCGTGTGCGCGTGTGCGCGTGTGTGTGTGTTCGTGAACCGAAGCATCATTCGTAAGCAAAATTTGTTTGCAAATTGTTGTTTATAGACCGATTTGTTCGTGAACCGAGACGTTCGTGATCCGAGGTATCACTGTACATTGAATTTTTGCTTTTAAACAAAGATGATATATTCTTTTTATATTTTAATCATTGGTTATTCTTACATAAAATTGTGCTAGAATTGTTTTATCTTCAAAATTCCAGTGAAAGATTAATTTTTGAAATTCTAACAATGATTCATAAAATAAGCTGAAATTAAATTCTAACAATGATTCATAAAATAAGCTGAAATTGTTTATGATGTTATAATCTATTTTTTTAATATAATAATTAATATTATAAATATCAATCTTAATACATTATGACTTAATAGAAATGAAAATTTGATAATCAGTTATATTGTAAGTTAATATTAACTTCATTAATATTTACTTACAACATACCTTTAAAACTATCATTGTCAGACAAAACTCCAACTTTTTAAATTCATATTTATAGCTCTATCAAAATGTTATAACCATACAGCCTACATTCTTTGTCTTTATATAGGAAATGTACATTGTCGGAAAGGATATCATGTAATAATTTTATATCCTAATATTTTGGAATTAGTTGATTTAATTTAAATTTTTATAGACACTCCACTCTGTAGTTAATATTACATTTGTAACCAAATCCTGGTTTTGAGATCACAAATAACATAATATAAAGTTATTAATCAAACCAAAATAATTTTCATTAAAGCACTTATAAGTATTAACTCATCAGTAAATTACACTAGTTTATTGATGGATTAATATCTGACTAATAAATTATTTTGGTTTGATTAATAAACTTATTGTATGTACATTACATTTGTATATATCCTCTCAAGTTTCTCCTTATTTTATAGTTATTTTTATATTCATTGCATAAAAAAAGTGATGCATACAAAGAAAAATCATAACTGTGTTCCATTCAAAAAATTATTTATATCATTATTATAGGAACAATGATAAGTGTGCCACTATAGTAAACTGTAAAATTAAGAGTGCACATATGTATGTATGTATGTATGTATGTATGTATGTATGTATATACATTTAAATAAAAAAAAGTGTGCCACTATAGTAAACTGTAAAATTAAGAGTGCACATATGTATGTATGTATGTATATACATTTAAATAAAAATTTTTTTTTATATATTTTTGTAAAATCACTTTCTTTATATTGCCTTTATTCTATATACTTGGAAATTACAGAACAAAGCACCTTATGCAGTTGGTTTTAAGTTAAAAACATTTTATTCGTAGTACTTTCAGTTATTATATTAACCATCTTCAACAAATTATATTATAAATTGAACTCTTTTAAATTGTGAATATGCGCTAAAGTTCTAAAGACATAAACTTGTTATAATTATTGTAAACATACAAAGAACAAATAAGAAAAGATTAATGAAGAAAAAATACATAAAATTATATATTAAACATAAAAGTAAAAATAATGAACATTTGAAAAGGTTTTTTAAGACTAATTGCTATTGGAGGGCAAAGATCCATGCAGCTGGGGGTTCTGTCGGAAGGTTATCATTGATTACGTAATCGGTATCCATTCTTGAGATTATTTCTATGGTTTCTGCTATGGGTAGTTCACTGTTTTGCTATTGGAGGGCAAAGATCCATGCAGCTGGGGGTTCTGTCGGAAGGTTATCATTGACTACGTAATCAGTATCCATTCTTGAGATTATTTCTATGGTTTCTGCTATGGGTAGTTCACTGTTTGTACAGTTTTTACTACCTTTGCTCAGTCCCAATCTATTGACACATCGTTTTCATAGCAAGTTTTAGCCAATGCTGTTATGAAGTTGCCACACATAATGTCTCTTTTACGTTCCTTCAATGTTCTTACTATAGGCTTCTATAGCCAAAGATGTGGTGAGCTTAGCTTGTTCTATATCTTTTTTATGCTCTGTAGACATTTTGCAATCATTCTAGTAGTGACCCTATGTACGTAGACTCTTCATTCGTCTGTATATTTGTTACTGGAATTTTATATACTCCTTTTCGTAAAAGCCTGAATATAATGAAGAGAATAAAAAAGAAAAATAAAGCACAATTAGCACCAAGGAGAAACACGATATTGTTTAACATCCTACGCAACGAGAAAGACCCACTAGAACAAAGGGAACAGACCCCTGGATCCTCCAGAATGGTAAGCCACAGCTTTACCATGCATCCATCCAGCTGACCTCTCATTTCGTCAGTCCGCAGGTCCCACGATTTCATATTTAATACCTGGGGTCACAAAAAATCTTGTAATGAAAAATGGGGTCATGAATGCAAAAAGTTTGAGAAGCACTGCTCTATATGGATATTTTGGATATATGTATGTATGTATGCAATTTATTTATTTTTTTAATATCAAATACAGTGGGTGATCAGTTAACGAACATAATCCGTTCCAAGATAATGTTTCGTTTCCTTAATACATTAGGTGATCAGTTAATGAACATAATCCGTTCCAAGATAATGGATATATATATATATACAGAGGGTGATCGGTTAATGAACATAATTCGTTCCAAGAAAATGTTCGTTATCCAAATTGTTCTAACGAACATAATCCATTCCAAGATAATGTGCATTATCCAAATTGTTCATTAACCGATCATCGATTTACCATAGGTTTTTATGGGAATTTGATTAATTCATTTGATCATCGATTTACCATAGGATTTTATGGGAATTTGATTAATTCATTCCGGAGACCCAAAAAAGTCATCGATTTACCATAGGATTTTATGGGAATTTGATTAATTCGTTCCGAAGCATCGATTTACCATAGGTTTTAATGGGAATTTGATTAATTTGTTCCGGGGATCGATTTACCATAGGTTTTTATGGGAATTTGATTAATTCGTTCTGGACACCCAAAAAGTAACAAAAAAAATTATGTAATTTCTTACTATGTTTATTTATATGTAATAACTTGCATTTTCATCTACTCATTAACCGATCATCGATTTACCATAGGTTTTTATGGGAATTTGATTAATTCATTCCGGGCACCCAAAAAGTAACATATGTAATTTCTTACTATGTTTATTTATATGTAATAACTTGCATTTTCATCTATATGTTTATTTTTCGATAAAGAATCTGTCTAATATCGATTGCTTTTCTCTCTCCTTCAGGATTTTTTGGAAGTGATTAATAGCATCGTCGTGGTAGAGATCCCCAAGCCTATTGACTTCAACATGATATGGATGCCATTCTAAGACCAAAAAATTGTAAAATCTCTCTCTTATCTTCTTAAATAAATCTTTGATTCGTTTTATGTTGTCTCTGAATACAGTTCAATTGGGAAAAGTCTCTCTCTTATCTTCTTTAATAAATCTTTGATTTGTTTTACGTTGTCTCTGAGTACATTTCAATTGGGAAAAACTACTGTTCTTCCATCCTTACCCATATGTCCACGAACAAGTCTCTAAGTCTGTCATTCCGTTAGGTTAGTTAAGCCGAAATATCCACATGGAAAGGCCTAATAAGCCTGTCATTCCGTTAGATTAGTTAAGCCGAAATATTCTCATGCATATTTTTATCTGGCGGCAGCCACTTATAGAGCCGCCATCATCACAGGCTGACTAACACACATGATGGGGTCAACTGGAAAATTGAAGGATGGGTTTCAATGAGCCAAATCCAGATCCCTCCTGAAAAATTGGAGGAGTGGGACCCCTGGATTCTCCAGAATTGTAAGCCACAGCTTTACCATGCATCCATCCAGCTGACCTCTCATTCTGTCAGTCTGCAAGTCCCACGGTTTGTTCTGTGAATGTTTCGTTAACCGAACATAAAAATCTTTCGAAAAAGTGTTCGTTATCCGATTTGTTTGTTACCCGAACTGTTTGTTAACCGATCACCCACTGTATATAATGTCTATAATTCCGATTTTTTTTATTTTGTGGATTATCTGGGGAATCAGTTATCCAAGATAATTCATTTTCTGATTACTCCAGTTAATCAAGAATATACTGCATTTCTAAAATTATATATTTAAATGTAAAAACAGCCATAATAATTCTAAATATTAGCTTATCATATGGATTATAAACACTGTAAATGCAATATTAATTTAAATAAATATTTTGATTAGTGTTTCATTTATTTAGAATCCAATCTATAATATATATTAACTTATTATAATCAATTTATTTTAGTTTTATCAATTATAAAATTTTGTGTTATAATTTGGCAATAACTGAACAAACTCTGTTATTTATATACATAACCAGCTTATAACAACTACTAATAATACAGATAATTCTCAATTTATGAAACCTCATATTACATAGCTTCAAAATCGTGAAATTTGTAACTTTATAAATTTTATTACTGTTACACATGATTTACGTGAATTTCTACATGTTTCTAGAAACTTCTGTAAATAAAATAAAAATAATCACCTGAGTGTATTTACATCTGCCAATGAGAAGTGGATGGAAACTTCCAAAAACTGACTTGTAATTTTATTTCAAATTACAAAATTTTGAATTATGAACTAATATGACAGTAAATTGAGTGTTACTTGAGTTTTATATTTTCTAGGGGGGAGAAAATTAAAATGGTGTAAAATGAGCAAAATCTTAAATTGTGGGAAAAACAATTTATAAAAAATAATCGTTTTTTTACAATAGTAAATAATCTAAATTTTCTAGCCAAATTATAACCCTTGAAACTTAAACGGTAACTTTTAATTCTAATTACGAGATGGCATACTTGAGTTTTATATTTTCTAGGGGGGAGAAAATTAAAATGGTGTAAAATGAGCAAAAACTTAAATTGTGGGAAAAACAATTTATAAAAAATAATTGTTTTTTTTTACAATAGTAAATAATCTAAATTTTCTAGCCAAATTATAGCCCTTGAAACTTAAACGATAACTTTTAATTCTAATTATGAGATGGTGCTAATATTTGTTCAAATTCGTTCTAACATTCCCTTGAAGTTTGGATTATATAAAGTTTAAGCTTTTACAATAGTGTTTAAATATGTAGTTCAAGTTCTTTAGTGAAAAATAATTTCCTATATTATCCTTATTCTTATATGAATCCACTTTTTTAAAACAAACTTTTATTTCAAGTGATAAAATTTTTCTTTTTTCTTTTTCCTGTTTTTAAATTGGAAATGTGTAATTTAAACAATTTAAAAAAGATCAGTTCAATAATAAAATTAATCAACAAAACTCATGATCAAAAGTTGAGCTTTAAGAGTTTGAAATAACAATTTAGTCCAAACAAAGAATACACATACAAGTCCAAAGGCACAAAATCAAAAATAAAATTACAGGTAGTTCTCAATTTATGAATTCCCACTTTACAAGTTCTGGGATTGAAGTTTTTTCAAATATGAATTATCAAAAAATCAAAATATGAACATTAATTGCAGTAAAAAAATGTTAAATTTTCATAAACTGACATTTCAAACCATATATACAATACAGTACAAGTTTGAGTTTATAACAAAAATTCTGTCATCTGCTACAAAATTGGAAAAATCAAAATGATGGCCAAGAAACTGTAGTAGTGTACCTTCTGATTTTATTAGTTTATTATATAAATAACTTCCATTCCCTGATTATGCCTAAAGCAGTAGTTCATCTATATTAAAAGCTCATCTATTTATCTGTCAATAATAACGAAAAATAAAAATTCTTTAACATTTATATAACACAAATAATTTCTAAGCTCATCTATTTATCTGTCAATAATAATGAAAAATAAAAATTCTTTAACATTTATATAACACAAATAATTTCTTTAAAATCAAAAAAAATTATAATAATAAAGACTAAGTTTTTATACTGCTTTAGATAAATAAATTATTGCTTAATTATAAACTATTGATTTTGTTGGCTTTTACTTAATTTTACTGTGGTCAAATTTCATTAGTGAGAACAGAACCTGATTTTAAAATTATGTCTACAGGAAATTGATTCTTGATTTAAGAGTTCTTATTTTGCAAGCTTACTTCAATAACAAATTAATTCATAATGTCAAGAACTTCCTATATTGTATTTGAAATTATAAATCCAAAAATACAAAGCATTTAATCCATCCAGTAGATGAGAATAAAAGAAAACAAGCATATAAAGAGCAGGAAAAAATGATACCAAAGCTCATTGTGAACATCATACAAAGCAAAATAAATATTTTATAATCAATGTGTCATGTCATAAAATGCAGGAATTCTAATTTTATATCATTGTAAATTTTGAAAATATTTTATATAAATTTGTATGAAAACAAACTAGGTTTGAATATTTTAAACATATAACATGGGAAAATGTAAAATGCAATAATATAAAATCTGGATTACACTGTATATATTGTGTAATTTTTACTATGATGTATAACTGACATTTATATTATTTTTTTCTATTCATTTCAGTTTTTAAGTTTTATTTCTTAATTCAAAATATTATATGGCATTATTGCATTTACTAATTTTTATACTTTGTCAAAAATAGTAATGTTGGTTATCTCTCTACTATATATATTTCAATGGTTTCTTATGGAAGTTATATTTCAGTTTGTACCATTTCTGCACGTGTTTCATTTTCCAAAAATGTATCTTTGATGCAAAGAGAGACCAGGTTTTATTTTTTTCTAATTTTATTATAATAATAATTATTGGTTTATATAAATCCAATTTATATAACACTTCCAAAATTGTTTATTTTAAATAAGTTAGAGGTTCCTGTATATGAATTATATATATTATTTCAAACAATTAAATGCCATAAATTGTAATTATAACACAGATTTTTAAATGAAAAGCATTACTTACGCAAACATTTTTTTTCTCAATTTGATTCCAGGATTCTTTAAATCAATTGACATAGAATAACCTATTGCTATAAGCAATATTAATGTAAATAAGCCAATAATTTAATATTTTCTAAAAAAGAATATATAATGTTAATTTATAATAATTCACTTGATTAAGAACATATAGAAAATGCACATATTATTGTTATTTTTATTTATTATACCAATTAATTTTTTATAATTTGAATTTATATTTCTAATAAAACTCATTTAAATTTTTCTTTTCATAAGAAGTATAATTAAAGACCATAAATCTGTTTTGATGGAACATAAAAAATTTATCAAAAAGATATTCAAAGTATAGATTATGCCTATAACATTTATAAAAATAAAAATATTTCATTTTTTCTCAACTGTCTGATTTTCTAGTATTAGGAGGATTTATTATTGAAAAAAAATCTGAAAATAATGGATAGTTTAATAATTTCTAATAAAATGGATTTGATTATCAATTAATTTTAATTAAATATATTGTATATTTATACTTCAATTTATTATATAATTATATTGATTTATTATTATTGTTTATTGATTATATTAAACAAAAATCTTGTTATTTATATGATCATAAAAAGTTATCATCATTAAATTAAAATAAAATGCAAATTTTATTAGCAATCTGTAAAACAAATTTGAGAGATAAACAAATCTCAAACTAACATATTCAAAATAACATCAATTCAGAGTAAGAAAATAATATTATATTAACAAGTTAATAAAAATTGATAAAATGTATCTATCCTTCTAAAAACTCAAACTCCACATCTCTGTTACAGATGGAGATAATACTGTAGATTGAGGATTTATGCTAGAATTCTCTTTTTTGTTTTTTTTTTTTTTGTTAACAGATCCCCTCAATTGAAGATATAAGGCATCATGTAAAATAAAAGTTAGTCTTCCTCCAATATTGGACAATAGCTAAGTTGTGGCCATTATATTTCTACTAGCTGTGGGAATTTAAAGAACCTATCTTTATATTCTAGTTCTTATTGCTTTTAACGAGACTACCACTTTCTCTCTCTTCCAGATACTATTAGATCTGGAATATTATAGGGTAGCTGATATTACCATCATATTGCTGTGGATGTAGCTCAGCAAATAAGTTCTAATGTTGTATATTATATTCATTCTGAAGTAAATTGATTGCACATCTAGATGTAATTTTAAGAAGATTAAGGAATATGATTACAGTAAGACTCTCAGGAAATGAGATACAGTTTCTCACTAGTTAAATAAGAAATTTCATACATCTAGATGTAATTTTAAGAAGATTAAGGAATATGATTACAGTAAGACTCTCAGGAAACTAGTTAAATAAGAAATTTCAACTGGTGCATTAATAAGAAACCTAGAATTTGGGAATTACTCCCTACCTTAAATATACCAGATCAACAAAGAAACAGTTAAATTCAATGTCCAAGTCTTATGTTGAAGTATTTTCTCTTATAAAATGATTATTATTAAAGGAGTCTTCTAAACTCCAACATAGCAGCTAAGATGTAATTCATTCATTCAAAATGAGATTCTGAAGGAGCTAGATAAGATTGATGCTAAATAATTGCTGCATTTTCTTAGAATTTCCAGTCTGATTAATAGGATATTGGTTTAATTATGTGAAAACTAATTCATCTGTCAATGGCTCATCTGAATTTCATAATAGCTATGCTTTTGAATAAGGGTTCTTAACCGGGGATATCCATGCCCTAAGGGGTATGGGAACCATGTGCAAAATGGAGGTATACTGAAGTACCAAAAACATTATATTTGAATAAAATATGTTTTTGTTTTTATGGAACAAACTATTGCTGCTCAATGAAATGCTAATTTATAAAATACAACTCAATAAAAATAATATAATTATTTAATTATCAAGAATTATTGATCTCTGGGTACTGGTATTTATTTTATTTAATGTATTAATTTATATTTGGGTATTACATGATTGGAAAGTGATAGAACACGAGTGAAGAGGGGTATGAGACTATATTGGACAATCCATTGGGGGTCTGGAATCGTCAAAAGATTAAGAACCCCTGCTTTAGGAGAAGAGGCTATCCTATTCAGCCAAAGAACTTTCTCAAATCAATTAAAGTGAAATACAAATTCAGAAATATCCTGATGACTGTGCCAATTAAATCTTGATGAATCTCTCAGGGTTAGAAATGAAAGCTGAGAACTAGAAGATCTGAAACATAAAGATGCACAAGGACAATAGAAAATTATTTCAGATGATGTTGATTTGATTAAGATCACCAATGCTATTCATAATAAAGCTTATACTAGAGTGGATTAGAAAACATTAAAAATCATCTCTTCAATTTCATTTCTAAACCTAAATAATTGAAGGAAGAGATCAGAACTGTTAGACATGAAAATCCTATTGATCCTTCATTTCAAAGTAGAAATCTGAAGGTTATGTAGGAATCACACAATGGAGATAAGTCAAAACAGTGTTTTTCCAGCACACATGGAATTCTGCTATCAGGAAATGGCTGAAAACATTAATATAATTGTTGAAATAATATCAATTTTAAAATACAGCACATGAATAAGCAGCACAGGGACCCAAAAACATATATAATGAACAAAAATAATATCTATTTTGAGATCTTTATTTCTACTCTTGTCTTCTGTTACTGAGTTGTATTTAATAAACTAGTACTTAATTGAGCAGCAATAGTTTGTTTTTATGAAAACAAACTATTGCTTCAGTATAACGTCTACTTTGAGATCTTTATTTCTACTCTTGTCTTCTGTTACTGAGTTGTATTTAATAAATTAGCAATTAATTGAGCAGCAATAGTTTGTTTTCATGAAAACAAACTATTGCTTCAGTATAATCTCTTCAGTACATCAAGAACTATTAACTTAGTTAAAACAACTATTAACTTAGAAGAATAGTTACTCTAAGAACTATTAACTTAGTTATGACAACAAGGTTCAAATTGAATTCTTAATGGAATTCAATTTGAATCTTGTTGTCATAAGTAAGAGAGGTCACAAACCATAAATGCCTAAAATTTATGGATTTCTTACTACTAATGTTTACTAGGATATTATCCATTATCTTGATAAACATAAAAATACAAAATTTTGGAATTAGACATAAAAAAAAGAATGCTTCCCATATATCAGATCATTGGGTCAGGAAGTCAAACCCAATGAATTGAACTGATCAATCACAAAGTTATTGATTTATCGCCATTATAAGTACAAGTGGCCATAAATCAAGAACTATCTGTATATTAAAAAATAGTTTTTTTTTCTAAAAATATTGATAAAAATTATGATTATTAATTTTAACAAAGTGCTTTTCTTATTAAGTATAATAAAATTATATATATTTTTAATTTTCTCTAATTTTCCAGTAATCAGGACAGTATTAGATTTAGTTAATTAGGTATCAACATAAATATATTAAATTACTATTTATTATACTTACATAAACCAGAATATCTTGTATAATCAACTGAAACATTTAATGTATCAGGATCAATAAGTAATCCAAGCCATTTTAATTTTTCTGAATATTTTTTGGTGAATCCATGTTCTTTGGCTGTTTTGTAGATGGTTTTAATTTCTTTGTTAATGGCTTCAGTATGGTTACAATGTGTTCTCACTCTTCTGAAGTAGAAGTGGAATGCAGCTTTTTTATACCTTAATGGGTCGGGTGACCATCTCGGGATTAGTATTCTTCTATTACAAATTAAAACAAGTGAACAAAAAATACTAATCCCCAGAATAGAACCCACGAATAGAAAAATACTAATCCCGAGATGGTCACCTGATCCATCAAGATATAAAAAAGCTGCATTCCACTTCTACTTCAAAATTTTTAAAATCCTTGTCAATTTGTTGTTTAATATAAGTTCATAATATAACAGTAAATTAAATAATTTCATTATTTTGATTGAAATAAACACTATTTTTTTATTTTAGCCTCAAATCCAATGGATTCTAAACGAAGAGCAGAGAGTTGGAAAAAAAACAGAAGGCAATTAGTGAGTTAATTTGTTTTTGCTAAAATCCAGGTATACATTAATGAATTTAAACAGTTTAAATATATGGTTTAATAGATAAATTAAGCATTGAAATTGTGGGAACTGTCCCCTCAAGTTTTTCTGACACATTTGACCTTAATACTTTATGCATTGTATGGGCAAGTGTTAATCAGAAAAAAAATCTTGTAAATCGTCTTTCTCGTCGTTTAATGCCATCTGGCGGTTAAACATCTAACTAAAATTGCACTTTTCTCAATTACTTTGATTTTTTTTTAAATTTAATTTTCAAATTACTGTTAAAAAGAAAAATAATAAATGAATTTTATTATCTATACAAATTATTTGCATCATCATTACAAAAATAAAAGGAAAATTGTATTCTTAAATACTGCCATTGACATTGATATCATAAAAATATTTCAATTCTTAGTCCAGGAAGGAAAAAGGTCTAAGATGAAATTACATTAATAAAACTAGAAAATAGTTATGTGAAATAAAATAGTTTAAAGAAAAATTAAATGACCTATGGTAAAAATGAAATTTGTACCTGAATTTTATAAGAGGGAGAGAATTCTAAAGGTAGACCATTGTCATATGGTGAGGAGATGATGATCTTGTCACTGTTGATGCTAGAGCATACATAAAAGCACAGTATAATTTACACAATCCCACTGTAGAATCTCCAACAGGTCCTTAAAAGATTCTGTTGGAGATCCTGCAGTGGTGGTTTTAAATTTTCAGGATCCAATGTGATTTGGTTTGAGAGTTGGGTCCAAATTTTATTAGAAGTTTGAATCCCTCCTCTCACCTCATCATTTGGTTCTGATTGAAGATGAACAGCAATTTAGAGGATCTCCCTGGAATCTTCAGATTGAATACTTCTAAGCATTTGTCCAAATTTTAGTGATATTATCCTAAACTTCTCTCTCTCTCTCTCTCTGATGATATAAATCCTCTACTATTTGATTCATACAACCTTTCAGTCCTTGCAGTGAATCAATTGACAAAAAAATTTCACAGAAATGCAGTTGCATCTGACATCTGGGTTCATCTGTTTACCACTCCAGTCCAAATTTAAGTTCTACTATTACTCCTCACTCAATTATTGAGTTACTTTGTTTATTTACTATCTATCATAAAATTGACTTGTTAACATTTTTTAGTTAAATTATAAAATTTAGCACAACCTAAATTGTTTATCATTAAAGTTTTCCTGATTACTTAAAAAATCAAGATTATAATGATCCTTTTTCTATAACCTTATAAAATTTATTATAAAATTAACTTTTGTCTATAAAATTCATAGTGTAAAAATATCTCTTCAATTTGTTACTCATTCCTAATAAAAGTACTGCTTAACTTGAAAATAAAGAAAACTTTAAGAAAATGAACAAAACAATAAGGATCATCTTTATTTTTAACCTTAATATTTTGTTTACTATTTGTTGCTTTGAAAAAATGAATAAAGTTTTTTGTATGTTTCTCAGTGACTATATATCTGACCTCATTACATTATTGGTTCAAAGTATTAGATATATTTACATATTACTGTGCATGAGTGAAGAGGAGAGGGATAATAAAACAGTCCTCTACAGCTTAATAATCAAAAACAACTTGCTTAATATTATAATAAAACAGTCCTTTACAGCCCTTTAGCAAGTATAATAATTTTATTCTGGCATAACGTTTTCGAACCTTAAGCTGTTCGTCTTCAGAGAGGCACTGAAGAGGAACCGCTTAAGTTTCGAAAACGTTATGCAAGAATAAAATTATTATACTTGCTAAAGGGCTGTAAAGGACTGTTTTATTATAATATTAAGCAAGTTGTTTTTGATTATTAGAGGAGAGGGATGCCATTTTGTAATGTTGCCACAGGTGACAAAATATTTAGAGTTAGCACTGATATGGATTTATAAAATTATGAATGCACAGAGAATTTTACAATCATTGTTGGAATTTGCTCAGTCCCGCTCCAGTATTTAATGTCAAAAGGTGAAGTTTAAAGATAAAGAGGGAGAACTTTTTATATAAACAGTATAACACTAGAGCCTTTCTTTTGTGTTGTTAGTAAAATATGGCAATAATCATTTTGTATCATCTAAGTTTAAAGTTGTGCCATTAAAATTTGATTTTCAATTAATACATCCACATATTAGGCTGTTTTTTTACTCTCCCTCTCTCCCTTTTCTACATTCCTGCTTGGGTGTCCATCTGTACTAGCAGTACAAATAATGCTGTGTTGTCTTAGTTAGTTAATAAATCTTTTTGTATTAAATAGAATGGTGATTAAGTCCTTTTCTCATCTCGAAAAAACAATCATTTTGTTAAACATTGATTTCTATTTCTGAAATCGAGTTTTCTCTCTAGTTACAACTTTGTTTTAAGAATTAACATGACATTTTTTTAATTTCAGTTACTTTTTGAGACTTTGGTTTATTTTTAATATATAAAAAATTTTATCACTAAGAAATTTTATAATTATTTGAATTCTTTGAATATTTTGATGAAAGAAGTTCTTGAAAGCATATATTAAAGAATATTCATAAATCTGAATTGTTTGGGATATAATAATTTTGGTCTTTTAGAATATTAGAATGTTAATAACATTTTAATAAATACATTAAATAAAATTATATAACACTGAATATTTAACTTACTATTTGTGTAAATTACATATTTAATATATTAAACAAGATTTTCCTAATTCCGTAATTTTATAGTAACTGACAACAGATATGTTAAGTAAATAATTATTCTTACTTCAATTTAGCACTTTTCTGCAGTTGAGCACTCTCATAGAATTGGGATCAAACGTTTTTGGTATTTTCATACCCTCTTTAGGCTCTTTTACACTATTACAGTTCTAGAACATTGCCAGTTAATAATCGAAAAACTAATGTTCTAACCTTCGAACACAAATACGTCATTTTTTAAAAAGTTGTTTCTATGGTTACACTATTGTTCATTTTTTCTTTATCTTTCCTAATATTTAAATATATTTCTAGCAGTAATATGCCTCCTTATGTATCTACATGCCAATAGTACGCCTATAGCTTTTTTATATCTTGTATTGCATATTGCCATGCTGCCGGTAGCACACTCGTTTTTTCGTTCAATAGCTTTTCATTCTTATGGCCGAGCTCTATTTCTAAAGCTTCTGCAATATACACATGTTTCTTTTTCTTAAAAGTCCTAATTATATTAGATTCTTCCCATTGAATTTTTAAATCTTTACTATAGGCTTCATTCGCAAGGGCCGTTGACATATTACCCTTAGCAATATCGGACTTGTGTTCTT
>AYEL01091930.1:0-44533 GCA_000484575.1 Olivierus martensii | reverse complement strand
ATATATTATTAATTAGTTTTCATTAAATTTATAGTTTTTTTAACAAATTATTAATTTGTTTAGGAAAAAAAAAACTATTATTAAAATATTGATTTCAATATTAAAGCAAAGTAATATCTTTTCACCTTTCTGATAAATTTTTATTTATATTTTTTTTGCAATAAAATTTCATTCACTCATTGATTTCAATATTAAAGCAAAGTAATATCTTTTCACCTTTCTGATAAATTTTTATTTATTTTTTTTGCAATAAAATTTCATTCACTCACACACTTCTCAGTTTTCAAGTTCCTAAGTTTATGAGTTTTTTCAAATATGAAATATCAAAAAAATTGAAAATATAAACATTAATTGTAAAAAAAAAAATACTAAACATTCATAAATAGGCATTTAAAACCATGTGCATAGCTATGCAATACAGTATAATTGAGTTTACAGTACAAATTCTGTTGTCTGCTAGAAAATCAAAATGGCAGCATGAGAAGCAATAGTAGTATCTTCTGGCCATCATCACCAAATTATATAAGTAACTTTCATTTCAAGATTGTGCCCAAGGCAATAGTTCATCTACTTATCTGTCAATAATAATTAAAAATAAAAATTCTTTTAAAATTTATATGACGAATAATTTATTATTATTATTATTTGTTTGATTTTAAAGGCATGTTTTATTTTATTTTGGTCAAATTTCATTGTTGAGAAAAGAATTTGTTTTTACATTTTCTATAAGAAATTGATTTTTAGTTTAAGAATTCTTATTTTATGAGCTCATTCCAGGAACAAATTAACTCATAAAGTTGAGAACTTTATGTTTATATGACGAATAATTTATTATTATTATTATTTGTTTGATTTTAAAGGCATGTTTTATTTTATTTCGGTCAAATTTCATTGTTGAGAAAAGAATTTGTTTTTACATTTTCTATAAGAAATTGATTTTTAGTTTAAGAATTCTTATTTTATGAGCTCATTCCAGGAACAAATTAACTCATAAAGTTGAGAACTATCTAAGCTTATAAATTTTAAACTGTATTCTCAATGATATTACATTATAATTGCTATGGAAACTTCATATTAAAAATCAATAAATACACCAGTACATAACAATTGTATTGAATTTTTTCATTTGAATGGAAAAGAGTTAACAAAGGATTTGTTCTGTAGTTTCTTTTCATTTTATCATTATTATTATTATTATTATTATTATTATCCTATAATAAAGTCAGGATTAAATAAGACAATTTACAGCAAATATTTGATTTTAAACTTTCCAGCAAAAATGATGAATTATTATGACCATTTAATATTAAAATTCCAACAATAAAAAAACTAATGCATACTTTTCTTATAATAAATAATGAGGAGAATATCCTTATAAACATTCATACTTATAAAAATAAATATACTTTATTTATATAATAGTAATCCTATTCACTGACATACAGGTACTCCTCACTTAACGACCTACCTGTTTAACGACTGCTCGAACTTACGTCCAACGTTAAGACTTTTTTTTAATGGAATATTTGGGATCAATTCTGTTGTCATCCATACATTCTTTTGTGCTTGAATTATCCCTTAGGAAAATTTTCCTTGGATACAGTTTTTTGTTTAAAATAACAAAAGGTGGCAATTTGTTTCCATCAGCAGTTATAAACAGCATTATAGCAATTCGTGATTTTTCTTATACAGGTACTCCTCACTTAACGACCTACCTGTTTAACGACTGCTCGAACTTACGTCCAAAGTTAAGACTTTTTTTTAATGGAATATTTGGGTTTTGCTCATATGCATCGCTTACGACTTTTGTTTGTAATTTCCCTGCACTCGTAGTTCCAAAAAATCTGAAGAAAAATACTGTACTTTGTTCATAATTAAGATATAAATTTTTAATTTGAAATTTGTTTCCAATATTTTAATATAGAAACAAGTTTTTCGCTTACTGACCAATTTGTTTTACGACCGAGTCGTGAGAACGAAACCCAGTTGTTAAGTGAGGAGTACCTGTAATTAAAATCTGTCCAGATACAACGCGATTCTACACAGCTGCTATCAAACAGCAACTGGATTAAATCAGAAAAGTACGAACGGGGGACCACCAAATAAATAGTTATCAAAGGTCATAATACAATGCATAGAGCATAAAGCAAAAACCCGATCTTTGGGGAGTGGGAGATCGGGAGAAATAAGAAATAAAATATTTGCTTTGAATTTAAGCCGCACCCAAATTATGTCTTAAAAATTTGAATAAAAAGTGCGACTTAAATTCAAAGTAATATGATAATTAATATATACTAAAATTTAATATTATGTTTTTGTAATTTCAAATTATTCTATTATTTTAACATAAGAAAATATCTATATATTTTTGAAAAATAATAAAGAAATAGTTTTCTAGCAACCAATTAAATTTGCATATAAGCCAATTAAAATAATTTTAGTTAAAAGTAATGGTTTTTATTCTGACAATTTCATTATAATTTCAAAATTAAAAATTATTATGAAATAAATGCAAAATGTTTATCAAGGATATTGATAAAATAATGCAATGTTATTTAGAATTATATTCATAATGCTATGACAATATTCTAATATAAATTGGTTAAAATATTTTAATATGTTTTTGTAAATAAAACTATTATAATATATATTAATACTTATAAATCTGTGCCTATATTAGAAATCTTTTTAATAAATAAATAGTTGCAGTCTAAGAATACTATGATTTATTTATTATAAGATAATCCAAAATATATGTATTTATGTATAAGAAATCAAGCAGGTTATTGATATCCCTCTGGTATTATGCTATATACAGGTGCTCCTTTACTTATGATCATTTCATTTATGATAATTCAATCTTTATTGCCCATACAATACTTTGAACTTGGTTATTTTCATAGCATATTGGCTAGAAATACTCTTTTGTTTTATTAAAAATTTACAGTTGATCAAAAGCAGTGTAGTAAAGTGACCACTTATTACCTTGGAGGATCTGGGTTCAATATCAGATGATTTTATTATGTTAGAGGATCCAGGATTAAATACAGACAATTTCAGCATCTCTGGAGGTCCAGTCTTTCATTATGTATTATTATTATTATTATTATTATTATTATTATTATTAAAATTACTCCCATTGTTGGTCATTTTTGATTTAGAATTTTTTTTGACCTATGTTGAGAGTTATCAAAACAAAACCCCATTGTAAATAGAGGAGTGCCTGTACAGGAGGTTTTTGATGACTTACAATGATCCATATTTATGGCAATGATTATTTACAATGAAAATCTGTTTAATAGTCCTAGTTTAATATTGGTATTAGATTTCTGAAAATCAAAAGTTGAGTGAAATAACATTAATTGAAGCCAGAAAACATAAACTTAATGTTACCAGAAAGAAAGCAGCATTCAGGATTACATTCCTAGACTGCTTTCTTTCTGGTACTAGAATTGATACTATTTAGTAATTTTTGTCATCTAGTCATTACTATATTGTTAAATAATGAAATTAATGAAAAATATGATTTAAGTGTAAATTTTAATTGAAAAATGTTACATAGCAGTTATACTGTAGAATTTATGGGAAAGAAATTATTTTCTAATAAAAGACATCTTAAAATTCACAGATATGTCTGTAATTAATTTTTTCAAATATGTTCTCAATCATTTGTAATAACAGTGTTATGTAATCAATATGTATTACATATTGATTAAATATGGCAAGATCAGCTAGAATATAGAGGAATGGAATAGACAAGTTGGGCTTGGATCTACAAATAATTTTTCCATTGTAGAATTCGATCTCAGGTCATCTGGTTGAAAATTTGAAATGTTTCCATGGGGTGAATTCAACCAGTTGACTTTTTGGAATATAGTTTATTACTGTGTTCTTAAACAATATTGTGGACTTGAATTAATACTTATATAAAATGTGATTGTCTAATTTTCTATAATTACATTATAGGTTTCCAACCATGTTTTCTCTCTCTTATACAGGAAATGTAAAAAAATAGGATTTTATTTCATTCTGCTGCCTTAAAAATTTTAATGTTTTAATTAATTAATTTAGTTTTTGCTCACAATGTAATAGTGAAATGACAATAAATGGGTGACAATAAGCACCCACTGCACTTACAAAATCATTGTTACTTACATTTACAAAATCATTGTTGCCATCAATGATTTTTTAATAATGGTGGCTAATTGATCAAATGGCTAAGTTATTGCCAAGATGGAAGTGTTTTTTCCACCATGCACTACTCATATTTAATTTTGGATCTCATACTACCCAGATTTTTAGGTGTCCAGGCTTGACCCTTCAATCCTATCCTAAGTACATGGACACATGGAATTCAGTTTCCATGTTTCTTAAAAAATTTTGATGGATCCAGCCCAGGCATCAATTTACATACTGTATAATCCTATTGACTCTAACAGCTATGAGCAGTTTGTAGTTGGGTCTGGAATGGATGCCATTATGTAGTCAATCAATGATTAAGAAGTGGCATTAAAAAATTATTATATTTGCTAGAAATTTTGTTAATCTGAATTATGCTGCAATAGATACCTTCGGCAGCAGCCACTTTTAAGAGTCCATTCAACACCTAAGGTGAAATTAACCAGAAGGTTGAAATATAGCATTCAGTGAGCCTGGCCAGGCCTGGACTCTTTCTGAAAAATGATATGTGAGACCCAGAATTGAATTCAGATTCTTAAGGTAGTAAATAACTGCTTTACCATGCAGCTAATACTAGAAACTTGGACACAGGAAAATAACTTAAGCATTCTATCTTTGTTTTTACATTGCATTTCACCCATATAAAGTTTTGATAAGCACAAAATACACAGTTTTCTTGTTTTAAAAATAATCAGCATTTATTCAAAAATAAATGCTGATTATTATAAAATCATATTGAATATTCTGAATTCTGAAATTGGAGAATGTAATTTTTATTTATGACATTGTACTTATGGAAAATTATGTTCTGAATTATGACAGATTCGAATTATGATCAAAATTTATGAACACAATCCCATCATAAGTTGGGGTTTTGTATTTTCTATGAAAAGTTAATTCTACCATTTTCTATTTAAAATATCTTCATTAATGATAACTTTTATAAATTATTCCCAAATAATATAATATAGTTGGTGTATCTAATATTATATATATAAATTTATTTAATAATTTCTATGCATTTTTATCAAAAATTGATTGAATATTATAGGCACATTATGCTATTATGCATCATCCAAGTAGACAACCACTTCCCCTTAATTTGGCTTTCAGGTAAAATCTTGTTTTTTCTAATTATGTATCAAATATAAATATTATAAAATTGATAAGAAATTACTTAAATTTATACTTATTTTTGAATTCAGACGATGTTTTCAACTAATGTCATCAGGTTTATTTCTTCCTGGTTCTGCTGGAATTCCAGATCCATGTGAAAGTGGAAATATTAGAGTGCATACAGTTATGTCTTTGGAACAACAGGTAAAAATTAGATTTTATTAATGAAAAAATTTTAAATGTTAACTTTTAATGCTAATAATCAAGTATAATATCAATAATTTAAATATTGCTCATTTAAGGTTCTGTTGAATTCAAGGTGATATTAATCAGTCACTTATTTTATCTGTATCTGTTTGTTATCTTTTGAATATTCCTAAATATTTTTAAAAATCCAGCCTATATGGATAAATATATGATTCTTAATTTTGCTATCTATCAGAATTTATAAAATGAATAGCATTTTGTGGACAAGATAGTTTGCAAAATTAAATATTAGAATTAAATGAAAAATAAGAATTTGAATTTATTTAAAATTTCTTTTAACTCTTTCATGATATGGCTTCTGGACTTTTCAGTTTCATTCAAACATTACTTTATTTAAAATTTTAATATTTAAGTAAGGTTGCAATATTTTCATTATTTTTTGAGATATCTACTTGAAATTTTTAAAATGTTCTTCTTTTATCATGCTTTCTATGTTCATTTAAAAACATTTCAAATTTCAATAAATTTGACTCAGCAAAAGAATTTTTATTCTCTATACTTTGTTTTCTTTTATAAAATAAATTGTTTTATCCATTATAATGAAAATTAAAGTATATTAAAGAAAACATATTTATTTTCATTGATTTATACTTATTTTTTCATTTAATTTAAAAAAAATTACCTTTTTGATGATTTATGCATGTTTTACTGAATTGCTCCATCTGCTATTTTTTAGCCAACTTTCCAAAGGAAAAGAAACTTATGAGATCATCATCCTATCTTTCTGTTTGTCCTCACTAATAACTTTGAGTTAATTTAGTTTATTTTCATAAAATTTTGTAATGTTCTACCTTTAAAGGTTATCTCAACAGTGCATCAATTAACCCTCTAACTGCAACTATTTAAAAATAGTCAATATTCAAACCTCTGAGATACTCTCTTAACATATTTTAAACTATCTATTCAATGTTTGTGAAATTTAGCATGATCATCATGCATTGAATGCAAGGAAGTTTTATGCAGACTGGAATGCACACTCAGTGTTAGAAAAACAAAGACATCAAACTGGTAGGCTGGCAATATTTAGGTTGTTATTTTTGCAAACATGCATTCAATTTTATAGTTAATTGACTTTGTCTTGATGGGATATGTCTGGCCATCAAAACAAAGTCAATTAACTATAGAATTGAATGTACATTTGTGAAAATAGCCAACCTAAACATCTCCAGCCTACCAGTTGATGTCCTCATTTTTCTAACATTAAGTGATTGAGCAGTCAATCCAGTCTATTATAAAACATCCTTGATTGAATGTGATTTCAATGATACATTAATTAATCTTTTATCTGCAACTACTTGAAAATGTAGGATTTTGAAACATTAAAGATTTATTCAAATAACTTTTTATCTCTCTGATTGATTTATATAAAATTTAAATGTGTTCATGTCATTAAATTCAATTTTTAAATAACATTAATTACCTCTATAGTTTTATCTGTTTAAAAATAGCAAGTATTCACTCTTCCAAGATAAAAATGAGAAAGTGATGAATGATGATATTACTCTATACAAATAATCTTATCAAGCTAAACTTCCCCTAGTAGTTTATTTTTGAAATAATTGCCAAAATTAATAAATTTGTGCAGACAGACTTGGCTCAAGTCTGTCTGCCTGAATTTGCTATAGGGGGCCCATGGCTATGATTAGCCCATTCGGGAGCATTGCTATTGGCATAAGTCTGATAATATTTAAATTATATACTTCCCGAAATTGAAAATCTGTCAATGTCTTGGTAGTCTAACTTGTAAAGCATTGGGGACAGTAACCTGAAGTTCCTGGTTTGACTCCAGGCCAAGGCAAATTTTTTATTTCAGGAAATTGGTAAAAATTAAAGTTCAATTATTAAATAACAGATGCCTCCACCTTAGCCTAAATTTTAATAATTATTAGTCTGACAGATGGTGGCACTCTGCATAAATTAAAAATAATTATTAATTTGGCAGTTATTTCAAAAATAAAATGCTAGGGGAAGTTTGGCTTGATAGAATTATTTGGATTGTGCAAATCTCCTCAATAAATGTTGATTTACGATTGATTACTCTGTACATTTAATAAGATTATTTTTTATTGTTAACAAATGTACTAAGCTTTAAAGCAAGAGGGCAGCAGTATGGTGTGTACTATATTAACTTTACAACTTTAGAATGGAATATATAGTTAGTCCTTGACTTATAAGGATGATGTAATCAGTAAATTCTGTAATTAGTCAATGAAATTCTGTGGGTTAGAGTTCCTGATTAATAATCTGATATTTAGAATTCATCCTTTTTTGTATCTGGTTCTTATAGTTTTGTGTTTGTTATGATTATTAAGATAATATATAGTATTCTATTAAACATTAGTAGTGAGAGATTGTAAATTTTGGGTATTTCAGATTTACAACTGCTCTAATTTATGACAGTAAGGTTCAGTTTGAACCTCATCATAAATAAATGACTACTTGTACTTAGATTATTATTTATATAATTTAATGCATAAATTAATTGTATTGAAGATGATTTTGCTGGCATATATTTTAATCTATTAACTTAATCATTCCAAAATAAATAATATATTCAAAAAGTATGCACTTAATTCTTTTCAAATTATTTGTTTTAACTAGTAGATTCTTTATATTTTGTTTGTCAGTTCCCTATTTTTTCTTCTATGTATATATAGAAATATATTCTTCTATTTAACAAATAGAAGGAGAAAGGAGTTTAACATAAACATAACTGTACAAGGCTAGTTATTGGGATTAAAGATTATACCCACTTTCATTTGCTTTATGAGCTTTTGATCTATTTTACTATCCAAAATTTCTTTAATTTACACAATAAAAATAAAATAACATTAACATTATGTAAATAATAAAAATTTATTATATTTCTGCAACTATTTTAACTTTTAAACCATTTCTTTCAATCTTTTGTTCTGCTATATATGCTGTTTTAAAAAATACCAATAGTTTATTTTTTTTTTAAATTTAACTGATAGTTAAGTTTGTACTTTGAAACTTATCATGTGTTTTGTTGCTATAATAACAGTTTTTAATGTTAACAATTCTTTTGTGCGTTCTATGGAACTCGTTCTGTTATTATATTTTAATTTGTAGCTAATGAGGATTTCAAATAAATCGAAAGCTTTACAACTTCTAAATGTTGTTTTTTGTGCTTTTTAAGTTATGAATATATTTCCTGCCTTAATGCTGTTGGTTTTTACTTATGCTGTTTTAATTTTTGACTTTCAGGTAATAAGAGTAGTAGTAGTAATAAAATAGGGAGGGGCCTTTTTCAGCCCAAGCACCGCGACCAACAGTGGTCTATTGTGCCCAAGTAATAAGAATGATAAGACAAAATAATATAACACAACAACTTTAAAAGTTCATAATTTATGCATAATTCTGTAACTCCATGCACTGAAGAATGACGTACTGGGTTGTTCATTTATAACATTCTCGTGCATTCCTCTTTCTGCTATAACCAGGGATTCTTGTAGGTATGCATGTTTATATTCAAAACCTGTTCTTAAAATTTTTGCTTGCTTCCAATCTATATCAAGTTTGTATTCATAAAACCTCTTAGCTAGTGATGTACTTAAACAGGCATTCATAATATCTTTTTTTGTTTGTTGATTCCTCACTGTTACACACTATATTCTTCATGTTGCCCTATAGTTTTATTATATATAGGAATTGCATATACTCCTGATAATTGCTGTTTCGGATTGGGCTTTTTATCATTCCTCTGTGCAGAAAATAAAGTTTTATTTTTCTTAGGTGCCAATGTAACTTCTGTTCTTTTTGCTACTTCTCTGAGGTGTTTATACTTAGCAGTTTCATACGGCAGTGATATATATATCTGTTGTTCTGATGCCGACCCCCTGCCAGCTGACACATTTGGTACACCATTATCTCTATTCTTGGTCATTTCTTTGTAAATCTTTTGGATAAAATTATCATCGTATCCATGTCTTCTGCCTTCTCTAAAAATAAATTCTTTCTCTGCTCATTTTGTCTTGTCCATTGTGCAATGCGTTAACAGTCTTCTAAAGTATGCCCTAAAACCCGCTTTTTTGTACTTTGGCGGGTCATTCGAGTATAAAAAAGCGGCTTTTAGAGCATACTTTAGAAGACTGTTAACGTATTGCACAACAGACGAGGCAAAAAGAACAGAGAAAGAATTTATTTTTAGAGAAGGCAGAAGACATGGATATGATGATAATTTTATCCAAAAGATTTACAAAGAAATGACCAAGAATAGAGATAATGGTGTACCAAATGTGTCAGCTGGCAGGGGATCGGCATCAAAACAACAGATATATATATCATTGCTGTACGAAATTGCTAAGTATAAACCCCTCACAGAAGTAGAAAAAAAAGAACAGAAGTTACATTAGCACCTAAGAGAAATAAAACTTTATTTTCGGCACTGAGGAACAATAAAAAGCCCTATCTGAAACAGCAATTATCAGGAGTATATACAATTCCTATATATAATAAAACTATAGGGTAACATGAAGAATATATTGTGTAACAGTGAGGAATCTCTCCCAACAAATCGATGAACATAAAAAAGATATTATGAATGCCCGTTTAAGTACATCACTAACTAAGAGGTTTTATGAATACAAACTTGATATAGATTGGAAGCAAGCAAAAATTTTAAGAACAGGTTTTGAATATAAACATGCATACCTACAAGAATCCCTGGTTATAGCAGAAAGAGGAATGCACGAGAATGTTATAAATGAACAACCCAGTACGTCATTCTTCAGTGCATGGAGTTACGAAATTATGCATAAATTATGAACTTTTAAAGTTGTTGTGTTATATTATTTTATTAACAAGTTCATGTTTGTATATAATATTTATAGAGTAGTAAGACTTGAAGGACAAGCAAAGTACAATTAGTGTTGTTAGCAGCAGTTAAAGTAAAGATATTTCAAATAATAATAAATGTTAAATATTAATTATATTTTTGTATTTTTTTTTTACTTTTAAACCATTTATCATTAATATTTTATCTACCTATATATGCAGTTTAAGAGTTTGACTTTAAAGTAACAGGATATCAAAGTCAAGCAATGTACTGCTATAGAGTAGTCAACAGTAATAAAAGGAAAAATATTTTACAAAAAAAATCATTCAGATATTGTTAAAATTTTATATTTTTTTTTATATATTCTGCAAAAAATAAAATTTTGAAATAAAAAACAATATATTTACAAAATATTAAATAAAATCACATAATTGAATACAATTCTAACAGAAATGTTGAATTATGAACAATTTTTTTGAATTTATCATCAGTTAAAAATATTAATGCTAATTAATTTTTCTTTCCCTTATTAATTTGCATAGTAATTAAAAAGTTTTGAAATATATAAATATATAATAAAAATTCACAAAATAACAACAGTTGGTTTTACTAAACTGCATTTAAAGTTTCAGAGTGGATAAAATTACCCTGCCAGAGCAAATTATAATTTAATACATAAACAAGAATATCAGATTACTGACAGAATTTGTTTTGGTGTGTAATAAACCAATCAATATAGTGAAAAAATTTTATTGTTGTGGCATGATAAAGTTAATATGTTTCATATGTAGCTTTCAGGTATTTATCATCTTTGGTTGAATTTATATAGAACAGTAGAATAAGAAAGCATCATCTGATAATCTATGTCAAAGAAATGGAATGATTATATATTCAAAAATAAACAAGACAAATATTTTTACTTGTTAAATAAAAGATTAATTACATACATGTTAAATAAAAGAGTAATTTGGTTTTATATATAATAATTCTGTTAATGAAATTTAAAAAATCCTTGATTTAGGGAAATGCAATCATAGAAGATCTAGTAGGTAAAGTGGTGATTGTCTTATCAATTATTCTTTACCTCCTAGAGAAGAATTAGCAATCTGATGCTTGAACAAAATAAGAAAGTATTCTTATGTAATAAATTCCTCTAACTTTCTTTGGGAATTTACAACTATGCATATTTTCAGACAATTAAAAATTTATTATGGGTTTTTGCTAATTATACCCATCCATAGTCATAATACCAGTATGTTTCATATCATATTGATTCTTATTAGAACATCTAGAAGATGAAATCCAACCATAACTAATTTTTGTAAGTGTTTTTGAGTCTAATAAATTTTATATTTTTTGTTATCTAACTTTGTTTGAGATTTTCTTCAATTTATTTAGCATAAGTTTCTAACATCATTGTTTGTTCTTGTTCTAACACTTAATCGGCACTTCTAGTTGAAGTTCCGATTTCCGGTTCGTTTCATCAGTTAGACATTATTCACATCTTAGATATCAATTTATTGTTGATATAAAAGTAGTGTAATACAATATAGAGATGAATTTACTCATTAAATTGATCTGGGACAATGACATAAATGTGGTATAATATAACATGAGACAACATAAATTAGGAATCCTATATATTTGAAATATATATACATAAAGTTAACTTATTATATGCCAAAAGAGTTAAAACATGACAATATTCACAAACCAATTAATTAAGTAATTAAGCCTAATTAATATACAAAAAATTTAAATTGTCACATATCACATAATTTTCATCAAAATCTTTTGAAATTTTTGCTGTTTATTATGTTTTTTTGTTCTCTTTCTGACAATATAAGTATTTTTTTTTTTAATTTTTTTCAGACATTTTTGTTTTGTATATGAAATTGCCAAAAACATGATTTTTTTTATATGAAGATTTAGCCATCCTACAAAATGTTTGCTATTTTTGGCTAGCAGTTGGTCCTCTGACTAAAATAAGCCAAGAATGAAGCAAATCGAACTATATTTAAAAAAAAAAGTGATAAAAATGAACCTAATATGCAAATTTTGATTAATGAATACGTATTAAGATATATCATGTAATTATTTCAAAATTTACATAAATTTATTGAAATATTACCATTATTGTTATTAATTTATTAATATGTTTTTCCTTAATTTCAATTTTTAATTTAACTTTTTTTTTTTTATAAATTTTCAAATTTATATTAAGAAATCTAATGTAAATAAAAATGATCTCTTCTCACACTATACATAAACAGCTATTATATTCTTTATTTTGTTCTAATTGGATCCCTGATAGTTGAAGTTAACTTCACATCACTCCCAATACCATACTTTCCAGAGTATAATAGGCTTGGCAGGAAAGGTGAGGAAAGAATAGTGGCAATAAAACAATAAAAGTGCCATGTCCCTTTTAATTGCAGATTTTTGTTTACATTAGCATTTTCTCATTTTTGACAAAATTATAATGAAAATGAAGTAAAACATCAAAGATTAATATAAAAAATATCAATATTAATAGAATTGAGCAATATCTATTGTAGGGGTGAGCAACCTCCGGCCCGTGGGCCACATTATTTTATCATATCTAATACCAATGCTCTCTTTTTTAAATAAATACTATTATTATCAATTGTTTTTGTTTTGGCTCGTGGTATTATATCTAATACCAACGTTATGTATACTTACATATCTGTACTTTCTCTCTTTTTTTAAATAAATACAACGCTATGTATACTTACATATCTGTACCTTCTCTTTTTTAAAAAAATTCTATATCAATTGTTTTTGTTTTGGCCCATGGCCCACCATAAATTTTTCTATATGGCCCCCTTCAAAAAAAAAAGGTTGCCCTCCCCTGATCTATAGTATTTTTTTAAATTTTAAGATTTTATAGTTCATCCTATAAAAAATTAACTTTTGGAAAAAATTTTATTAACTCTATTTTAACATATAATTGGAACAACATAAATAAAGTATTCTATATTATAGACAAAGAAGGGGAAGAAAAAGGCTAATTTTCCAAAAAATATTTCAATCAAATAAATTTTCATAAAAACTTTTTAAAGTAAAGAATTTGGACAAAAAATATTTAGGAACATTTTCATCATTAGAAACTCACTAAGCTTTTTTTCAAAAACCCTAAACACAACTGCAACAAACTGATTAGGACAGCCAAATTGCAACTTTAAAATTATACTGATTGTCACATGTCAAATGCAATATGTGACATCCATAGTTATTTGGAGTAAATGATCTCGGATATATTATTACGCCTGTAGCATGCTGTAGATTAAAATAAAGCTGGATCTTAACAAAGTTATATATATAAATCATTTAATATATTCAAATTCATATCTAAATATAATACTACGGTTTTAGAAAAAATACAGTTATGATTATATAATACCTTTCATAAAAAACATATCAAAAGTGCCTTGATAAAAGTTGCAGACATATAGTATTTCATGTTTCGTGTTAGTACTAACCTTAAAAACAAATTTTTTGGCTGCAATGGATCTAGAGAAAATGCAGTTTTAAAGATAGCATCTTCATAGATCTTGCTTTAAATAGACACATCACTAGTCAAATTTGATGAGATTAAAATGCCATTACAGTGGTACCTTGGTTAACGAACGTACCAGATTAAGTATATAACAACTATATAGTATAACAACAAAGTAAATTAAATTTATTTAATACTTGCAGGAATTGAAATGCAATGTAATTTGGAGAGAACTTATATACAGTGGTACCTTGGTTAACGATGGCCTCGGATAACAATGGATTTGGTTAACGACGAGTGGTTGAAAGAAAACAATGTCTTGGCTAACGCCACATGCTTTGTTTAACGACTCCTGATTATGTGAACTTCCGACAAAATAGAGCTCTGTAAAACAGCTCGTCATCGCATCACGTGATTAATTAGCTCAGTCAATCGTTATTTTTTTTAACAATCAATTCAAATCCAATAATATTATTATCAAAATTAATAAAATTATAACCATATAAAAATATATTTAATTAAATGATAATTAACATATAATAATGAAAACAAATTATTTAATTAATTAAAAATAGACGTGCAACAGTTCACTAGTTTTTAGTTTTTTAAAGATGATTTCTAGATGATTATTATTTTAAATTCTGCAAACAACAAAGTCTTAATTCAATTGTTTATTTGTGTTATATATTACTTGACACCTGCAAGTGGTGTGACGTTGCAATTTCGGATTCCATTAGAAAAAAATAACGTCTGTCCGAGATCTTATAGTTCATATAGACAATAAATTGGCGCATGTCACTTTTCGTTTGCCATCAAAAGGCAAAATCAAATCTTATCTATATAATAATCATTAAATCTATAAGCTGCTAATCAGTGTTTACAGGTTCGTTTGTCAAAAACTCCGAAGTGAGCCCAATTGTCCTTATGGTGAAGAATGATAATTAAAAACGTTTCCACGAACAATTCATTTTATTAATGTTAATTTTTTTGTAGCAAATATAATAAATAAATGATATTTTCCATATTTTTAGGACATTTTAAATGAGGTTTATCTGCATTTTTAATATTTACTATGGTTGTGGGAAGGAACCAGAACGAATTAATCAATTTTCATTATTAAATCCTATGGGGAATCACGCTTTGGATAACGACGGTTTTGGTTAACAACAGTAATGATGGAACGGATTACTGTCGTTAACCAAGGTACCACTGTATTACATTTTTTAATGCTTTATGATATTTAATTTTATGATTTTTAATATTAAAAACAAATCAGGCTAATTCAAAATATTTTTTCTTCTTTTAATGTATTAGTTAGGCAAAATAAATTATATATAAATATAAAAGAAAAAGCTTTATAAATAAAATTAACTCACCAGATCGTCTCTTTCGTGGAACACTATCATCTCTTGACTCTCTACTCTCATCTTTTCTTTTACGTTCACTTGATCGTTTTTTATCAGATCTTGTATGTGAACTTGATCTTGATTTGGAGGAAGATTGTTTTTCATCTTTTGCAGACTTTTTACCTTTATCATCACTTTTTTGTGCAACTTTATCTTTTGCCTTTTTACCTTTCTTATCACCATCTTCAGTGTCTTTTGCTCCCTCCCCATCACTAGCATCACCACCTCCAACATCTTTTCCTTCTTCCTCAGAAGCTTCATCATCATCTCCTCCAACTTCATCAATATATTGGATATCATCTTCATCATCATCAATATCATCATCATCGTCGTCGTCATCTTCTTCTTCTTCTTCATCTTCAACCATACTATTCTCATCATTTTCATATTCTTGCTTTTCAGTTTCTTCTAAAGCTTCATTTGAATCTAAAGCAATATCTTCTCCATCTAAAATAAAAAAATTAATAAAGAATAAAAATATATAATTATTAAATGTGAAAGGTATATTCTAAATACATATATATCTTTTTTTACTTGATAGACTGTTCTGTAAAGATACCATATAAATTAAAAATTATATAAATCAAGATTAGCATTTGTATAGAAAATGAGCATTTCTATACAAATGTTAGACTCAATTTATACAATTTTCATTTAAACATTAGCTTGATTCTGCAAAATACTGTTTAAGTAGATTGGGATAGATCTATTGTATAAGATGGCTAGGTATACAGTATTAAACGGATTTTATATAATAAAGTTATGGACAATTTTTATTTTTTGTAAGAATTTCAAAAGTTAAATACTAAAATACAGTACAAGTTTCCTCAATTTACAAGGTCTCACTTTTAAGGATAAGTTTAATTTGGAGTCTATCTAGAAATTGCTTATGGTCCAAAAAAATTCAAGTAAAGAACATATCTAACAATAGAGAAAAATAATATTTATTCTTTGTAATGTTTTCAGTTAAATACATAATCATTATCAGAACTCATAAAATTAACATTGTATTAGGTTAATAATTATAATTAAGAATAGTCATTCCAAAGTTTAAAATATTTCAAAATATGATTTGTATTCTTCATTTAAAACAACTTGGCTCATGGACAGTTTTAAAGTTACACTTTTACAAGAAAGTTTTTACAAGAATATTTTTTATACATAATAATGTATAAAAAATATTTCTGATTTTTATATAAGCATAAAAGCTTATAAAAACAGTTTTTATAAACTTTTCTGCATGCTGTTCATCTATGTTTTTGGCATATTTTCAGCTTGTATAATATATCTAACATCAACTGATTTCTCTAAAACAATGATAAAATGTTTTAAAGAAATCAATTGATATCAGATATATTGTACATTTTTCTTCATAACAAAAACATCAATTTATTAAACATAAATACCCATTTAACAATAAATATACTCTAAAACTAATTTTCATAGCATTAATCCCTTGAGTGTCTTTGCCATGTATAGCCATCATGACCAAATTATACTTGTGTGCCATTGACATGTATAGATGTCAAAAAAAGTGATAAAAAAAAATAATAAAAAAGCGTTTAAAAAATTTAATCCTGATTTTATTAATCCAGCTATTTCAAATTAATTTTTTTCTCTGTTGATTATATGAAAATATTTACTTTTGATGGTGGTTTCCAAATTTTTTCAGTTGCCAAAATATTTTTTTAAATTATATATAAACAAACATTGTTTATAACTGAATTGCTCAATAGAATTTGGATTTTTATCCCATTTTGCCAATTTTATAGTCTAATATTTCAAAGTTATTCTGATTTTTAGATGAGAGAAATATTTTTGAAATTTCAAAAAAACTGAAAAAATATTAAAAATAATAGGAAAGTATTGGTTATGTTAAAATAAACTAAAATATATTTTAATCAATCATTTTTCTTTTATTTCAATTTCACTGAAATTTAGGAGAAAAATCGACAAAAAAGAAATGTAAACACACTGTGGCCATTTAAATGAGCATGGCACTTTTAATGCTTTACAGCAGCCACTCACTTCCTGGGAAATTGTAATCAAGCCTACTTTGCATATTGGTGTGTGGTATTGGGTACAGTGTTACAATAAACCATCTGTGGTCCATTTAGAGCAGGGGTGGGCAAAAGGGGCCCACGAGCCAGATCCAACCCTCGAAGCAATTTTATATGGCCCATCCGCTAAACTAGAACACATTACAATTTCAAGGCCCACATTTGTAAAATTCTACTCGAAAAGAAAAAATAAAACAGTGGATATTTTGTAGTATAAAATAATGGATACTTTTGCTACTGTACACATACAATACAGAGTTACTCCAAATTTTGATGATATAATTAACCACAAACATAGTAAATTTCATCATTCACATTAAGTTGTAAATTTGTTTTACAAAATTAATTACATAGGTATCTAATATTTTGTAACATTCTGATGTAATAGGTTGTTAGCAATCAATCAGTTTGATAAAATAGTTATGTTTTAATTAAACATAAGTTCAGCACCTTTCTGCAGTGGAGAAAAATTTTTATTTTCATAACTTCGCAAACGTTTTCGGTTTAACACCATTCTAAAGCGGACATTCTAATTATAACGGAATTCAGAAATGGAATGTTACAATCATTACTATGGTTACAATAGAACATCAGTATATGTTCATTTACATTAAGAAATGAAATTTAAAACATAGAAACATAAAAAAACTAAAAATTACAGTTCTAACTATTATGCAGTGCCTTATTAAGATTTAAATTAATTACATAAATATATGGAATAAATAAATCAACATATAAACAAAAGTTCTGCTATTTAAATTCTACATAAAAGCCTTTTATAAACATATTCGTTGAGATGATACCTCAACGAATATGTTTATAAAAGACTTTATGTAGAATTTAAATAGCAGAACTTTTTTTTATATGTTGATTTATTTATTCCATATATTTATGCAATTAATTTAAATGTTAATAAGGCACTGCATAATAGTTAGAACTGTAATTTTTAGTTTTTTTATGTTTCTATGTTTTAAATTTCATTTCTTAATGTAAATGAACATATACTGATGTTCTATTGTAACCATAGTAATGATTGTAACATTCCAATTCTGAATTCCGTTATAATTAGAATGTCGCTTGAGAATGGTGTTAAACCGAAAACGTTTGTGAAGTTATGAAAATAAAAATTTTTCTCTATTGCAGAAAAGTGCTGAACTTATGTTTAATTGAAATAAGAGTTTTAAGCAGTTTATATCGGAAATCCTTGAATTAAGTTATGTTTTTAAAGAAAATTATTTGAATTTATTAGTTCGTAGAAAGAATTATTTTCTAATGTTTCTAATGAAAAAAATAGTTTCTACGAATGCTTTCGAACTTTCTGTGTTTCTAATGAAAAAAAATAGTTTCTCCAGATCTTTTGAATTCTTTATGTTTCTACGGATTCTTTTAAACTCTCTACATACAAACAAAAACTAAGAGGTAACATAAGAAAAGTATATTTTAAAAATAATATTGATACACGAATATATTCTTTCCATAAGTATCACAAAAGTGGCTACATACGATAGCGAGATTGACAAGAACCTGTGCAGGTAAATTAGCGCAACCATTAATTCTTGTCCTGTGATGATGATGAGTGGAATGTGTTGGTGCAAGAATCAATCTTGCTTGAACGTCAGTAGTGATTTTATATCAAAGTAATTTTTATTAATTATTAATAGATGAGTTAATGTTATCATCAATAATTTCATTACATAATTACATAATAATAATTAATAATTACGTAATTAATGGCACCGTAAGGTTAAATTTGCTGTAGGTACTTTTCAATTTTTATATGGCCCGTTTCATCCTGAAAATTGTTTATCCAGCCCCCGGCAGAAAATAATTGCCCATCCCTGATTTAGAGGATATAAAATATATTATAGATGTCTATATATTAGATGAGACCATTTTATGTGTGTTAGGATTTTTTGATAAACAAAAAAATTTATAAAAAGTACTGATAAAAATTGTGTAAATGAAGTTAGAACAAGTTAACAAATATGAAATATTAATAAAAATAACAATATTTCAATGAAATCTTAAAAAAATAACAATATTTCATGTAATTTTTTAAAAAAATTATATGGTTTATATATAATTTATTTAAAAAGTATAAAGTCTATATAAATATTACAAAAATAATCAGTGTGTATAAAAGTATTATAAAAAGAAGCAAATATAAAACTATTTAAAAAAAATTATAAATTTTTTTATAATGCATTGCTTCAGTTAAATTTTATTTTTATAACAAAAGCAAATATATAGATGGACAAAAATGCTTTGGAAATAAAGAGTGCATTCTTAGAGTGAATGAGAATGCAGTTTACAGAGTAATATAGAACTTTATCAAGTTGTATTTTAACCTATTTTCTAAAGAAAAATGAGGCTAATAAGATACCAATGCTGTTTGTCTTCTCTTATGTGTTCCTATTAATAACTTTTAAATTAGTTAAGGATATTTTCATGAAATTTTTTAGTGATTCTTGAATTGATCTCAATAACTTATCTTTTAATCCTACACATTTAAAAATGGTAGACATTCTTTTGGAAGTTTTGATTTCATCTTAACTATTGAAATATTTAATAAATTATATGACACTCAATAATGAGGTCATTTCACTGAATTGGTTTTGATGACAGACATTTTAATTCCACATATTTTAATCATTCCAAAAGTGCTTTTTTATAGTTGCAACCAATACAATTAATCTACATATTGCACAAAATTTATCCAGTCTGTGTAGCTTTTATTATTTAGACAGTTGACTTACTAATCTTAAATAACACTTATTATAAGATTTCATATAAATTACAATACTAATATATAATTAATAAGTAATATGAATAAAATTCATGTGGTAGTTCCATCACAATTTCAACTATAGAGTAATAATAATTCACATTAATGAGTATTGCATGGATTCTATAATATTTATGAATATTAATCATTAGAATGTTGAAAACACAGTATAAACAAGATATGAAATAATTTTAAAAATAATATAAGATCATTTTTGATCATGTATCAACAAATATGTATCTGAAAATGTTCCTTGCTGAGTTAGAGTTCTTCTACTTTTTTGTGAAAAAAGCAAGCAAAAAAAAATATCATAGTGAAATACTTTGAAAGAGAATGGTCCTTTTATATAAAATTTTATTAAAATTTAAATACAATTAATGTAGACTGAAATTTATTTAAAGTTTAATTTTAAATACAAGTATTTTACTATGATGGATATTTTACACTGTTCATTTTCAGAAAAACAGAGTTAACTCAATAAGAAAGTATTTCTATACTTAGTTAACTCTTTTTGTGCATACTTTTCAGAGAATTTATATAAAATTTTAAAAATATACCATAAATATCAATTACATCTATTGTAAAAAATATATAAAAATGAAAAAAATATGGTTTAAAAAAATATGTTTATTTCAGTTTTGATATTAGATAATCTCAACTTGTAATGCTATTAACTTGCAACTCATTTATACTTATATCATAATGTAATCAGTATACCTTATGCTAATGAATGTATGTGCAATGATTTAATATAATAGCATCATCACTTCATGTTTGGCATATTTGGTTTTTGTATTTGTAAAGTTCGTCATAACGAATTATAATGAATAATTGTAGCGGGCAATCAATAAAGTATTTCTATCACAGGATCAACTCAAATTCTGACCTAGATGGTTCAACAGTGAATCCAATTTTAAGTCAAACACTATCTGTATAATCTACAGATGATAAATTTTGTATTAAAAGTAATGCAATACTTGAATAGCAAATAAACATTAATAGAAATTAAAATGCATTAAGTATAAATTCAAATAAAATTATATATTACAAAAAATATTTGCAATAATTTAAAAATCACAAATATATAATTTATATTTATTTCTGTATTTTCAAACTGCATTTTGTATTTTACTGTATATGCACTATAAGTCAAATTAATAAAACAATTATTTCTATTGATAATACTGTATTTATAAATTCTCCCTTTTATACATATTAATGGATAATTATAATAATCAAAAGCTTATTTCTGTTTCAAAAAACACAAAAGTTTATTTATATATACTTTTATATTTTAGAAAAATCATTTATCAATAATATTCTATTATATGAATAATATATTAATAGCATTTAAATGTAAAATAATTGAAGACTTAGGGCAAATAATTTATGATTTTCAAAATTTTAATTAATTGTAATAAAGATTTTTCTGTTAAATATTTGATTTTTTAATTATAAAAAGCATTCTTTCCATTTTGACAAAAACAATAAGCCACAACAATGCAATTAAAAAAAAATTTTTAATCCAAAATCTTCAATTACTTCCTTCTACAAAAAATTTTAAATATAAAAGTATGTACCTTGCTTGATTGCTGTCTTGCACAGCATATGTGAATTGATATCCTGAAACAACTCTTTCAGGAGTGTCCTCATCATCACATAGTTTATTAGTTGGGCATGGTACCTTGCGTAGAAAATCTTCGGTGCCATCCTCGTTACAGGAACTGTCATACGCAATTGTATCTATTTTATGGAACATATCTCGACAAGCAACAGATTTATTAAATAAATTCCTCTTTTGATAGAATTCCAAGAAATATTCTCTATCCACAACCACAAATGTTGCTTTATGCATACTGCTGACATTTTGCAAGTCAGTTGTGATATTCCCATAAATAAATCCCAATGTATTTATTCTATCGTGTATATCAGTCTTCTGAAACCCGAATTTTGCCAAAAATCGAAAGAATCGACTCGTATGAAAATTTCCTTTTAAATGAAGACCCAAAATAGGATTCAATTGAACGAGTATTACGAGGAGATACAAATTCATTGCTGAATGTACCGTACATCACACTTTTTAGATTAGCTTATGAAATATTTCATAAAATTCCACCTTACCATTTCAAAATTTTAAGATAAGATATCAATTTATCGCTGCAACAAGATCGCCAGCTGTATCAACCGACAGTAATCTCTTACGCGCTACATACAAAAAAAAAAATTTAACGGCGGAATTTTTATCGTTGAATATTATTGGTTAATTAAGAATCGTTATTTTGATATTAACCAATGATGCTATTTCACAGCAGTTTACAAAATAAATTTCGTTACATTCATATGACGTAATCAAGTCATTAGAGGAAGCGACCCAGTGATAAATTAAAAATAAATGATTCAATCGTCTTCAACAGAAAAAGAATTTAAAATGTTAATAAAATTATTAAAAGAAATAATTCGCTTATGTCGATTTAAAATTTTGCAAAAAATAAAAACTGCCCTAAAATCGACATTTTCCATTCGAAATGTTTTGAGTAAAAATACAACTTCGTAACTTTTAATGCGTTGCAACATCGTATATCGATAAATTGCTATAATATTCTTTATATGCTATGGTTTTGTATATAATCATAAATTTTTAGATTTATTTGAAAATTAAAGTCAAATGTGGGAGAAACAACGGAATTAGAAAATAAATGTTTGCAGCCCCGCCAATATAGGTATGCTTTTTTTAGTGATAAATATATTTTTCTAACTTTAATAATGGTTTATTTATAATATCTGTAACTAGAGTATATTTTGCCTTTCATCAATCTTATTAAATAGTACTGAAAGCATTAAAATTAATTATAATTGAAAATTGCGTTTTTGCATATTTTTTTTTTTTTTTGAAATATGCCCGTGTTAAAATTTAGAAAATATTCCCACCATATACTGTATATTCTTTCGTTACAATTTGTTTATATTTGACCAGAATTGCGTCTTATTAATGAAGGAAACGGCTAATTTCCGCAAAATTTTATTGAAGTACATGCGTAGATTGTTAAATGTACCATATATGTAATTCTACGTATCTATATATATTTTCCGAATCTCAAAATAAAGATTTGCGATGTAAACAATCTCAAAATAAAGATTTGCGATGTAAACAATATCGATTGAAGTACATGCGTAGATTGTTAAATGTACCATATATGTAATTCTACGTATCTATATACAGTATATTTTCCGAATCTCAAAATAAAGATTTGCGATGTAAACAATATTGATGACAAGACACAGTAAACTTTTCCACATAATGAAAATTGGCACACTTTCATACGGTCAAGGTCAAAACATCCAAAAGTAACTATCTGAAAAAGAATTACACATTCTTCCGTTCTTAAGGTCAAACATTCAAAAATAGCTGTATAAAAAAAATGCCGGTTTATTTTAAGTTTGAACAAATAGCGATTATTATCTTTTCATTCATTCTGTTAAAATTTCTGCATTGAAAAAATTTGCTTTTTTTTTTACCATATTTTCAAATTGCATTTAAAATATTCTATTACGTATTCTGTATGCACTGATAAATCGAACTGATCAAACTTTTTTTTTTCCATTGATAATAATACTGTATTTATAAATTATTTTGGTAATTAAAAACTTAAATAGCGATTATTATCTTTTCATTCATTCTGTTAAAATTTCTGCATTGAAAAAATTTGCCTTTTTTTTACCATATTTTCAAATTGCATTTAAAATATTCTATTACGTACTGTGTATGCACTGATAAATCGAACTGATCAAACTTTTTTTTTCCATTGATAATACTGTATTTATAAATTCTATTCCTCTTATACAAATTATTGGATAATTATAAATTATTTTGGTAATTACAAACTCAAATTTGATTCTTGAAAATAATTCGTCCAATAAGTTCGATAACAGCATTTCGTATCGTCGCTACAACGCCGAAACCAAGGACTCCCATAGGATAGCATTTAATCCCATAGGAAACGAGTTTAATGCTATAATCTAAAAAAATTATTCTTAATTTTTTTACTTTAAAATATTAATTTTACAATTATGTAATATTTGTTGAGTTTGCATTGGGTGTACAAAAAAGTTTTTCCAATATTATCAGAGAATATATTATTCAAAATTTTGGAATTGATATTAATAATAATATTTTACTTTCTCTGTTGTAAAATATTTTACCTTTCAGGATTTGGTTTGTCTCACTGCTCAAACTTTATTAAGAGTATTTGTTCATGGAGGTTATAAGCAAATACTGGGATTAGAAGGATATGGAAATAGTAAGTAAATATTTAATAAAATTTTTATTTCAATTTATATTTTTAATTCAATATAATAATTTCTAATCTATTTTTTTAAAGTACAATAAGTTTGCAATTTATTCAGTTTTGAATTCCAAATATGTGAATGCATAAAAATGTTTTTGTAAAATACAAAGAAAAATTTTAGCCTATTTTTCCTTCAATATTATCACTTATGGTTTTAAATTTTTGTATCAGTCACATTATTTTTATCTAGACATTTAGTTTAATCAATATGGGTATTCATATATATTGAATTTAAGCATTATTGGACTTCAGATTTTCAAGCTGTATGGAAATTTTTAGAAGAAATTAATTACATAAATAGGATATCTACTGTGTTGTCAAAATTGAATTTGAATATTTAATTTAATTATTTGATATAGTAGATATGTCAATATGATTTTGTTTTCTGGCAGATTATGTTAATTTTTAATTTTAATCACATAAGAAAAAATTTTAAGATAGTACTTATACATTAGATAGAATGGTCAATAACTTTTGCCATTTGAAATATCATTTTTATTTTTTGATATTGAAAAGTCTTTGGTAAAATTTTCTTAGTATCATTATATAAAAGCATATCATTTATATATATTGACAATATTTACTTAATTTTTTTACTTAAAATTTGAAGATTTGTGTTTTTGTTTAATATTTTCTATTTTAAAAATTGATGCTAATGAAGTATACTATAAAAGGCTTTACATTTGTTTCAAAAATGTTTATTTTATTATTTCAGTTGATATTGCTAATGATATGACTGTATGGGATGGTGTAGTTGTTTCTCCCCTTACTAAAGCATATGAAAAACCTCCAGACAAAAAAGATGGAGAGGAGACCAATGATGATATGGAGCAAGAAGGTGCTGAAGACTCTATGGACATGCAGGATACATAAATTTATAGCTCATTTTAGTGATATGCAATATTAATTAAACTCATATTTATCTGCTTAATTTTTTTGCAATCACTCATAAACATTGTAATAATTCAGCTACATATTGCTTAAGTTTAAACAGTTTTTAATTTGTTCATATATTTTAAAATAAAGTCATATACATAACATATAGATTGTTTTATTGTTTCTTTTAAATATGATTAGAATATAACTTTTATATTCAAAATTTACATATTGTTTTCCTCTAAGATATGGAAAATAAAAATAAATAAATATATAAAAATGAAAGAAAAAACTAATTTTAAATTACATAAAAGTCCTTTCATTGAAAATTTCATTTATAAATTTATTGCATTGAATTGTTTAATTTTCCTTTCACTTAAAGTACACACATTCAGTTTGATAAATTACTAAATAAACTGCCTAAATTTCATAAACAGTATTAAAGGAATTTAAATTGGCATGCAACAATAACAGTACAGTGAGTGATCGGTTAACGAACAAATCGGATAGCAAACACTTTTTTGAAAGATTTTTATATTTGGTTAATGAACACATGTTCGGATAACGAATACTTCACAGAACAAACTGTGGGAACCACGGACTGACCAAATGACAGATCAGCCGGATGGCTCGACTTTTCGGGCCGGTCCCCGAAAAGTTTCAAAATCGGGGTTTCACTGTATATTGAATTTTGAATTTATTGTACGTTTTTTTAAATGTTTAATATTTTATATGACTTCTTTTTTAAATCAAGTGATGCATATTTTAAGTGGGACCCGGACCACAGACTTGTCACAGGCCCGGCTCTGATATACACTACTGTACTTGTCTGATATACAGACTTCTCTCGGCGGCTCTGATATACACTACTAATGAACTTCGGAATGAAAGTCACGTTACATGCCCCTGGCGGATTAACGAGGACAAATACAATACCAAAAGGAATATTTCTTAGATGTTTCTATTGGCGGGTGGCGGATGGCGTCTTATTGGAGTTTGCCTATTCCTTTAACATAGGGAAGATCCGTTCCGCCAAATTTCTTGGCGGTCAGCGAGCGTGGCGATTTAACTCGGGACGTCTTATCGAAGTTTAACTGTATTTAAAGTCTTCAGTCTCGAATCCAGAATGATATCATCGTGACGCACGTGAAGCGAATGGATGACAACACAAAACAAAATTGATGCTTACTGTCATGACGAAGTACCAATAGGTGAAAGACCTCTTCATAACATACAGTCAATTCTTGTTCTGTAAATTTTTCGCGAATACTGAATTAGCGAATAGTGAACCATTATGTCTATGGGAAATATAGAGGTTTAGGTTCCTGTGAATCTTTCTTCCCAACATTTTCATACTTGGCTTGTGTTTTTCTGTTTACAGATACCTTATTTAATATGTATTACATTACTTACAAATAACTACAGTATATGCAGTGTATACTACTAAATACAGTATTATAATTACAGTAATCTTTATTTAATTTTTAAGACATTAACTGTGTAGTAAATAAAATAATTGATAGTTTTTTGATTTGCAAGATGTTTGATGTGACAGCTGACACATTGTCTTTCTGAACTGCATCAGCCTTATCTGCGTCGCTTTTTGCCTCAGATCTTTTAAAATTTTGGCGTAAGGAGCAAATGCGTAGGAAATTAGGCGCCTAAATTTGAGACTGAATTCAAGAATAGAGGCACATTCTTCTATGGGACCTGTGAACGATATGAACATGCTTTTGGCCTACTTACTGTCTGTGGAGTGAGCAAGAATAGGTAATGAGAAATTTTCTGGCAAACCGATTCAGAGCCTACATTTGCTAACAAACAACTTCCTTTATTAGAGAAACAGAGAGAGTTTTCATTGGTAACAGTGTTTTCGCCGCTCAGCAGGAATCCGCGAATAAGCGCAAAAGCTTCGCGAATAGTCGAATACGCGAATAATGAGAATTGACTGTAATACGCTCGTTAAATCAGCCTTAAAATTGCTCAATAAAGCCAATGGATTTCAAAATGCTATAATAAATAAATTTTAAAATTATATGATAAAATGATATTTTTGCATGCTTTGTTAATTTATCATCCATATCCATAAAATCTATAAATTTACTTAAACTATTTTTAATTTTAATCATTCGAAAAAAAGGACAAGTTTGTAAAATAGACGATTTTAATTCTTTCTGGAATTGCTTGTTAATTGTTTTTGAATCAGATCGAGAACCAGATATAATATATTAATTTATTGTGATATTAAGATACACAGTATAATTCATTTAAAAAATTATATAATTTCTTACTATGTTTTTTTGGGTCTCTGGAACGAATTAATCAAATTAGTATTAAAACCTATGGTAAATCGATGATCGGTTAACGAACATTTTCTTGGAACGGATTATATTCGTTAACCGATCACCCACTGTACTTATTTGTTCAAACCAATTATTAGATTAATCACATGCAAATAGAACAAAATATCGCATGGAATGCATTAAATCTCTCTTGTATTTTGTTCAAACCAATTATTAGATTAATCACATGCAAATAGAACAAAATATCGCATGGAATAATTCATACATTTAATCTCTCTTGTATTTTTAGACCAAGAACTAATGTATAATTTATTTTTCAAAACATAGAAAAAATTCTGATATATAATATGTAAAAGTGTTCAAATACTATTTTTAAAGAATTAAATAATTTTTTTTTTTTTGAATAATAGACTAAATTGTTTTCTAAAAAAATTACAGTAACTTATCAGGATTAGTTAATCATCATATAAATATTAAAAGCATCATTTTTAGAATATTTTAAGCATTAATAAATTGATTTCAACAGTTTTATATTTAATTTTAAGAATTCAGAATTACTCTGTGTAGATATTGAATGCAATAAATGTGAACTTAGATTTCAATAATAAACTCTTCTAGTTAATTTAAAATAATGTCTCTCCTGAAAGATGATGGTGGTCATCACAATATTAATCTTAATTAGAAATTCCCAGAATAGATATTTAGGAATCATTTCATAAATTAATTTTCCGTTGAAAATTAATACATCCTCTTCATTTTGAAAAAATAATGTTTAATTTTTAACTAAAAAATCTGTGGTCTAACATTCGATGTAGATTACATAAAACAGATGAGAGGTATTATATCATTTGACATAGCAATTTTTAAATTGAGTAACTAAATTCTTTGTCAATTAAACTTTTGCTTTCTTGTTTTGATTTACTTAGTTAAACTTCTGTTAGATTTAATGGATGAAATGGAAAACAATCTTAAAAATAACATGAAATCATTGTTGTTTTTAAAATTGTTTTCCAATGTCGACTTCGAAATTTATTAATAAATAATGGTAATAAAATCATAGTAAAAATTATTCAGAATTATTCATTGAATAAATAACCAACTAATGGGAATTATCCAAGATTAATTATGATAATTAATGGTTATTATGAATTATGATGATTAAGCATTAAATTTTAGAATATAACCATTTTGTAGGATGATTACTACACTAATTACCGAATTTTGATTGATTGATTTATTCATATTGGATAGTTGAGTTTTAAGCAGAGATATAGAATATGCAGCCTGCCAACAATTTTATGTCACCAATATTAATGTATTCACATGCTTAATCTACTTGATTTCTTCCGGTTATTTTCAAAAAAAAACTAGAGAATAAATTATGGATGATTATTTTCATTGAAAAGTATGTTTGCTAGGAAATGTGTCAATATAAAATTCTTTTTCTAAAATTTCTTTATCTTTAGAGTTAGCATTCAAATAAAACAACCAATTGAAAGTGAAAAGTTGAAGCGCGCAAAAAAAATTCGCTCAACTAATTAAAAAGTAGATAGTATAACACCAATAGTACAAATTCAATATTCCACATGAGTGCAAAGTAATCTAGGAGTCTGCGATTTTTAAATATATTGCATTTTTTTGGATAGATAATGGCACAACTTTTTATACAACAGATGCCACAAAATAATATTGAACGTTGTATAAGGAAAAACTTAAATAGCGCATTATCTAAACATTATTTTGGCATTTAATAAACAATGGAAATTTTGATAAGCAACTTATACCATTATATTGTTCGGGGAAATTAAGATATTTTCGCAATGATTTGTTTAAAACAACATTGGTATTTTATATAAACAAATTTAATTACAATTTAAACCCACAATACTGTATAAGAAAAATTCAAATACTGTAGTTTCCAAATATAATTTGTTTGTTCAATTATGTAATTTAATCGTTCAAGGAAAATTAAGGTTATAGGCTATTAAGCAGTAATACTGTAGTTTCCAAATATAATTTGTTTGTTCAATTATGTAATTTAATCGTTCAAGGAATATAGGCTATTAAGCAGAGGTTCTTAACCTTTTCGAAGTCACGAAACACTTTTTGATTGTAAAGAAAATTTTCGGAACACACTAAAATCATAAAACAAACAATAAAAATATGCATGAATATGTATTTTACTAAAAATTATACATTACACATTAAATAACAGTAAAAAAAATTCATTAAAAAACGTATAGTCTTAAGAACTGTAATTAACTCTTTTAGAAAAATGGAACATTTTAAAATCAAATTTAATGCGATGCTTGAACTAATCTTTTCCAGGTTTAAGTAATGTCAGCCATGTTAATATGTGATAAAGCTACCCTCATTTCTTCTTCAATATTCCTGTCTTTCGAGTTTTTATATTCATTAATGTCGAAAAGCCTAACTCACACAAATATGATGTCGAAAACTATAGCAAAATCTTAAGTGCTTTTATGGATACGCCTGCTTAATAGCTTATTCGAAAAAGCAAGCTGAATCTTGTCTACATGATAAAATGCGTGCTGCGCAGTACGCTAGAGTCATTCAAGTAGGTCTCGCTTTCATAATTTCGCGGAACATCAGTGTTCTGGGGAACACCGGTTAAGAACCATTTCTATAAAGACTAGTCAACGCTTGTGGTATAGTCTCCCTGAAAATTAAAGAATGGGATTCAATGAGTCGGTTCGAAAAACGGAAAAATTGGAAGTGCGAGATCTGAATTATCTATGTTAAGGTCTTGCACTTAACCACTCGATCATCAAAAACTTTTTTATAACTCTACCCTACACTTAGTACACTAAGCCCTCGATTTACACGGTAGATACGTTCCTGGAAAAATCGTGTAAACCGAAACCGTGTAAAACGAGACGCAGAATTCATACAAAAAACATATGTTCAATTAAACTGTAAACCGTGTAAATCGATCTAAAGAAGATAATGAAAAGTCGAGGATACGTTCTTTATACCCGTGTAAAATAAGGATTAAAGAAAAAAAGGGGATTGGTTCATTAAGTTTTAGACAGTTTAATGCTTTTTTTTTTTTTTTTTTTTAAATAATTTCTGAAAACCTCAACTGAATTTCTTCACTCATAGCTCATTTTGTTCAGAGGACATGTCATTATCTAAAAATATTAGATATTTCATTGGATGGCTAAAATTTCATATAAAAATTATGTTTTTGTTGATCTATATATAAAATGAAAAGTTGTGAAAAAAAATAAAATTCCAAATAATATTTTACATTGTTAGAAAAAGCAAAAAATGCAATAAACACTGAAACTTTCAAAAGATTTCATAAATTTTTCTCTTTTTAAAATTTCAACTATTTTCTCCAAAGATTATGGATCTTAAAATCTTGAAAATTAAGTTTTGTATTACACTGTGCAAATAGAAGAAATTTGTTTCTATAAATATTCAGTAGCACTTAACTAATAAAATACATATAATGGAAATTCACTTTCAAATAGTAATTCCTAATAGCAAATTTAAGACATTTATTTCAATGAACATACTAACCTTTATCTTCATCAAGAATTACAACATCATCTTCATTTTTTCCAGACTTCTCCTGTACTTTTGAACCCTGAAATTAAACTTTATCTTTTAATCATTTAATACTAGAAAAAAATATTAATTTTAATCTAATTTAAAAAATAAAGCCAATAAATAATTTAAGTGAAAACTTTTACAGCAAAATTAATCAGAAAAATTACAACTGACAAAAATTAATGAACTAATATAACTATAGAAAGAGTTGTGTGTGTTTAATCTTTTTTAGTTAAATAAAAAAATAGATCATCCTATAAGTAATGTCATTTTTGCATGCGTAAAAAAAAAAAAAACAAAAATTTACCTTAAACAGATATTTTTATCATCATAATAAATGCCCCCAGTTCTTACAACCTTCTCCCACAATTCAACAAGTTTTTGAATGCTAGACTTGAAGAAGACCGTGGATTTCGATCCAAAAACTCAGATAGGGTTCGGTGCACCTCTTCAACATTTCAAAGTTTTTCTCCAGAAAGATAATGTTTGGGGCTTCATAACAGATGATAGTCAGATGGTAGAAGGTCAGGGGCATATGCTGGATGGGGAAGTTTTCCCATTCAAACTCTTGTAACTTGGCACAAGTCTTTTTGGCTGTGTATGGTTTCACACAGCGACAACGCATTTATGATTAAGAGTGCCAGACATTTTTCTTGCAAGACAGTGCATAGATGCTCTAGCTGCTGACAGCAGATTTCCCCTGTAATGATTTGGTTCAATGGCAGAAGCTCATAATGGATTATGCCCTGCATATCCCACCAAACATTCAGTAAAACCTTATGTGGAGCATGTCAAGATTTAGCCACTACTGCAGGCAGAAACTATTTAGGAAGCCACTGATGTTTGTGCTTAATGTTGTGGTATAGAATCCATTTTTAATTTCCTATAACCACTCTTTTCAAAAATGGCTACCTCTTTTCACAGGAAAGCAAAAACTGCAAATGTCCATATGCTGTTGCAGATTTTGTGATGTGAGCTCATGAAGTATTCATTTACCCAGTTTTGACACACAACATAGATTCTGTAGATGCCTGTGAATAGTTGAATGGATGATTGTGGTAAAATACTTGACTGTTGCCTCTGGATTTCTCTCAACAGCAGCTCTCAGCTCATCATTATCCAGCTCAACTGGTCGACATATTCATGAGGGTCCTGTTCTCAAACTGGAATTTCTGGAACAATCCTTAACACTTTTTTTGATGTTTAGGATATCCTGCCCATATATGGTATTGTTGATTTGTGTCACTACAGTTGCTGTATGTCTTTGGTTAACACTCATACAGCATAATACACCTTATGTCCTCTTCAGACACCCCCATTTCCAACAGATTTTAACAGCACAAGGAATTCATGTAGTGAGCAGTTGTTCTCTGCCTCACATTATATGAAGAGCATGCCATGCAATACATCTTATCATGCCCTTGGTCTACTTCATCATCCGGTTGCCAGAAGCAGTAGTTCTGAGATATGCAAAAAGCGACATTACTTAAGGAATGACCTGATAGATAAGATTATGATTTGAAAAAGATTGAAGAGAACAATTTTTTGTATAAATTTTAGCCATCCAATGAAATAACTGTTATTTTTGGATAGCAGCAAGCCCTCTGAATAAAACAACCTATGAATGAAGAAAATCAAACCATATTTAAAAAATTATTTATAAAAATGAAGTATGTGAAAAACAAATATTTTCTATGCAAATTTTCATTAATAAAGTTATATCCTCTAATTAGTTCAAAAATAACAAATTTATTGAAATACTGTCATTATTATTTATAATATATATTTATTGGAATGCTTTTCCTTCTTTTCAATAAATTTTATTTTAATTTTTTTTTTAATTTTCAAATTTTTATAAAAAAAACCTAATTCACATACAAAAATCATCCCCTCTCATACATAAACAGCTACGATATTCTTTATTTTGCTCTAACTAGCCTGCAGATGCTTTACTAACAAACTACACTTAATAACACATGCAGTATAGTAAAGGAGACTTAGCTCAATTTCCTGGAAAATGACAGACCATAAAATAATAAAATGCCAAACGAAAATATTATGTCCCTTTAAATAGATTGAGGGTGGTTCACTTTCAGATTTTCTTGTTATTTAAAGAAAGATCAATAAAAAATAAAGCAAAAATGAACAATTAAGGAACATTATTGTTCAATGGAATTAACAAATGTTTTTGTATTACTGACAACATATTTTCAATTTTATGAATTTTACAGATCATATGAAAATTTCACTTTTCATTTAAAATTTCAAAGATAAAATTCTTATCTCAAAACTGAAATATAATTAACATTATAAAATAGAATGCAAAATCAATAGGATTAGATAAAAAATAATCCAAATTCTATTAATAGAATTATGTGCCTCTGATTATGATATCTAAATTTTTTCATTGCTGAAATTTTTTTTTAAATTGTTTTTACAGATGAGTTGAATGGATTCTATTAATAGAATGGATTCTATTAAAATTAAATCCATTCAACTCATCTTTTGTAAAAACAATTGTACAAAAGCACAAAAAACCAATCCATTATAGTGGCAATAATTAAATCAGAATTTTTTATCCTTTTTATTGCTTATTTCACTTCCATGATATATCTACAAGATTCATTTCTGTTTTATTACATGATATAAATCCTTGATTTTTAACAGTAAAACCAAAAATTTTTCTACAATCAAAAAGGAACCAGACTAGTTTATGTAAACAACAAACAGATCAAAAAATTTTTGCAAAATGACAGACCATTGTGGTGACTTAAATTTGATTTGTTGCACCCGTCAGTCAGTCATCATTACATTAAAGCATGACAGTTCTGGGAGATCACAAAATGCCAGATTAAAGAAGTTCGACCTACAGTAGTTTTATACTTATGAATTAATATTTAAAATTTTATAAGCTATTTTCTTAAAAAAGTATTAACTTTCTCTTATTAAAAATCAAAAGTTAATAAACTGTTGCATATATATATATAAATTTAAAAATAAATTTATATAAAAGATGCTAAATTTTTTTCCCTTTGTTAGGTTACATATCAAATCTATAAAAGAAGAGATATGTCGGAAATCAAAGGTAATGAGTTTATGAAGAAAATATTGAAGTGAAATGGGAAGAAGCTAGAGTAATAAAAACATGAAACTCTAAAAACGAGGCTATATTTAACGAAATCCTGGAGATAATAAGACGCTCATTAACGGAAAACATTAATGAATATCTCAGTAAAGAACTAGCTCTAACCTGGAGATACGCACTGAAAAAAAAATATGTTTAAATAATGCAAAGTCGATTAAATCGATTCGACAAAGTGAAAATAGATATAAAAAGATCGGTTTAATATTTTTGAGACAATTAAATATGTTAAATTATAGATCACCATGGAAATGAGAAAACATTAATACATTTTTAAAAAGTTTTTTTCTGTTAAGATTCAAAATTTGTTCGATTAGAATATTCTTCTTGTATTAGTAAGTCAAAAAAGTGTTAACTGAAGAGGGTTGAGTTAATTATGACCAAAAACGTTTTTAAATGAATAAAACAATATAATTCTGTTGAACTTAAACTGCTACAAGTGCTTATTCTTTTAGTTAATCAAAGGTAAGATATTTTATGAAGTGTGTATAAATAACACTATCAAAATAATTTTTATTTTTTTTTGCCAAAGATACATCAAATTTAGATATTTCAAAATGAATTAATATTTAGCATTCTTTCATTTGGCTTTAGAAGATTGTCATATTTGTAACAAATTCTGACCAAAAATAATAAATACCATTTCAAGATATCATCATGTCCTACTGCATCAATATATTTTGCTAATCCTTTATTATTGTATGTAATATTGCTGAATATGCATTTCATAAAATCTCATCAATTCAACTTATATATAAAAATTAAACAGAAAAAAAAAAGCTTTAAATGACTATTTGACTAATTCTCCTCCTAATTCTCTGTTTTAGACCAATTTACGGCCCCAAAGAAGGATTTTCAACCCTCCTGTAAATTAGTCTAAACAATTATTACAAATAAACAAATTTATTAACTACAGATTTTTATTCTCCCCATTTACATATGTACATTGAAAAAAACAAACATATGATATTCTAAGTACAATAATAAACACACATTAAAGAATGTGCCTTACCTAAGCAGAGTTATTTAATTCAAATTTAAAATTAGCCAAAAAACATGCCATATAATTAAAGCTCTTCAACTGATAACATTCAAAACAACAGAAAAATGCACAATCACAAAGTACCTTACTTACTCTAGAATTAAAAGGCTTAGTTTGAAATACATAAATGTTAATATAATTTCATAAATATCTAAGAGTATATCATAAAAATAGGAAAATAAAAACATAAAACACAACATTGGAAATAAATGTTCAACTGTAGCATATATTCAATTTTTTTACAATACAAACTACGGAAAAAAGGCACCACCTACATCATCTAAAATTTTATGAGGTTTTGCTTACAAGGAGTGCTTGCCAACCGGGTAAAAACAAAAAGGAACCAAACTTTATAAATAAAGATAGTATTGATAGATAGTTTGATCATCGATAGATAGTTTGATCTGTCGATTATTAAGAGGTATAATTCAAATATAAACGCTTAATCCACAATCAAATTCGGAATTCATTCATGATGCGGAAGAGAAAAACAAGGCATAAGGCAGTCAGCAAAAACGCTAGGTCAGCACTGGTTGCATAGCAACGCTGAACTATTTGGTTCGAAATATATATATATATATTTATTTATTTATTATTCTTTACTTTCATTCTTTATTTAGAATACTATTAAATAAATCTTCAAATTCAAAACAGCAAAATACATATCTAAAAACAGTTACAAAATAATATGAAAAAATAAAGTTTGTCTGGCATATTTGAAAATTCAATTCTTTTTCTCATAACCACAAATTCAGATGATAATCTAAATTATAATCATCATATAATATAAAATTACAATATTGAATTACAAACTTTCTGATCAAAAATATGAAGTAAAAAATATTTTACATCAAATATTTCTCCAGCAGATTTTAATCCGGGCCACCAAAATGACCTTTTCTTTCTTCGATACCAAGGAGAAACAAATCTATCAGTCCCAGGAAAATATTTGTCAATTTCATCAATTACCTGTAATTCATATTTTAAAAATATATAATAATAGCATAATAAATATTGAATATATTATAAAAATTACTTGCATCTTTTTCTGTGATATCATTCCCTGACTTTAACAAAAGAACACTTTCATCAATTCCTAATAAACCAATAAAAGCATTAGGTTTTGTTTCAACTTCAATATTAATTTCTGCACCAGGTTTTGTAATATTAATATTGCTTTTCACTGTTATCTATATTAAGATTTCAAAAATTTTAATTTTTTTTTTTAAAATAAGTATTACACAATTTATGAAAATCAAACTTACAGGTGTTCTCAATACTCCAGGTACTTCAAAATTTACAGCATCAGCAACAATTTCACTATTGTTATTTCTAATATAATAAACAACTATATGGGCACGAGGTGTCATCCTATGACTTATTGTAAAACTTATCTGATGAGATTTTTCATTAGGAATTTTAAATGTATTTGCAAATGCAATTCCACCTCGACCTATTACCTACAAGATTAAAATTTAGAAATAAATATTTCAAATTACTTATTAAATAAAATTAAAAAATAAATCAATAATAGACAAAAAAATTTCAAATGAGAATATGTAAAATTTTTAAATATTTTACTGCCCACAATAAAAACTTTCTACCAAGTTTAAAAAAAATTAGAAATACAAGCAATCTGACTTAGGTAATCATTCCACAAAACACTAATAAAATCAAATCTATATATGTCAGAGCATATGTTACAGAATATTTGTGGGTCAAAGACTAACATTAAAAAAAGTTATATTGAAGAATAAGTACCATACATAAGTCACTTGGTAAAGCAGTCTCTTACCATTTTGGAGGATCTGGATTCAATTATTAGTCTCATACCTACAATTTTTTTCTGGTTTGGGCCCAGCTCCTTAACTAAAATTAAAATTAACCTATGTAAGTAAGGATCTACATATTTCAAAATCTATGAAAGTTGGGGATTACTGTAAATTTGCAATTTCCTTGTCACGATTTTTATTGGTAGATACAATTGCTATGAAATGTTAAAATCTTAAAAACAAATTTTCCATCATTTCAAACCACTATAGAAGCACTATTAAAATAGTGTGAGGAATCAAATCCAAACTTTTCATTATTTCTTATTTTCTATTATATTTATTGTATTATTTTATTTAGTTAAAAGATAAAGATATTTACGCTCAACTCAATATTTCAAAAATGGCAGTAAAAAATGAAGAGTTTCACCCTTGAGAATGATTGTCATAATGTCATCCAATCTGAACACCACTGCCAAAATGGGATCTTATAATAGGCATTAAAAAGATTCTTTTTCAATGGAATTGTAAACATTATATAATGTTAAATTATTATTATAAAAATGAATTATGGGATTGTCAGTAATATTTTGTCAGCAGAAATATAGAAATTGACAGTTTTATGTAAATGAGCTTGAGTGCAAGACTATCATGTAAAATCACTTATAAGGAGACTTCTGATTTGAAGTTTGATGTGGTTGAATTGATAGATGTTAGTCTTAACTGGATGATAATTCAACAATACTGCTAAGTATTTTCTTGTAGCATGAGTGGAGGTTTATTAATTAAAATTTTTTTTTATTATTGATTAATAATTTAATTGTTTAATAAAACAAAGATTTAAAAACAAGTTATTTTTTTTTACTAACATGTTTGTGCTTTATTGGTATTACAAGCTTTATTTTGAAATAAGTGTTTTTGTGGATTTAATAAATTTTTATTACTTTATTCATTTTTTTTATATTTATTCATTTATAGTTATATGCTATTTTTTGTCATTTTAACATGTGTTCGTGATTTTATTAATAATCATGAAGTTCCAGTTGTGTGTTGTACTTTAGTGTTAGGTTATTTTGGAATTTATTTTTCTGATAATTTAGAAGGCCTTGTCAGACAGACTATAGAATTATTGCAGAGTCATATTACTGTTAAGGTTAAATATTGTTAATTTTCAAAATTTGTGACTTTGCAATAATAAGTTAATATATAGAAAAAAACAGATAAATTGTACAGAGAAAATTTTGCAACATGACAATCAAATCACAGAGAAGAATCATTAGAATGCTAACATGACAACTTGGATGAGTGAAATTAACAAAAATTTATTAATTTATCAAACTATAGGAAAAACTAAACTTGATCAAAAATATCATGATTTCTATATTTGCATAAGTGATGGGCATCCACTTTTAGTCCAAAGTATTGCATTTTTGGTAGATAAAGATGCAATAATTTATTAAAAAAATTTTAAATAATACTATCTATTCATAAAAGGAAAAATATGAAATAGTGCATTATACATTTTAATATTTAATACTTTTGATGCATGTTAACTATAAAATTTATAATGAAAGATAATTTTGCAGTAATTTGCTTAAAATAGTAATTGTTTTATAAATGCAAATCACAATATGGAAAAACTCAATGATAAACATTAAATAAAAATATTCACAAACACAAAGTTGCTGTTGAGTAATGAAAGGAAGAAATTAGTAAACACAAGCTAGGCAACTTTTGGATATTTTTTTTATAACTAATAAAACTAATAATTTTTCAAATCTTTCAAAGAAATAGTATGTGCGCTTATATTGAGTACAGATTTTGCTATTTAGTGATCATTTCTTTGCTATTTATTGATCATTTTGACACGTTTCCAGAGAAAACGTGGAAATGGAATAAGACTAATACTTCACAAATGGTCAGCAGAGAATCCAATGAAAATCTACATATTAATTACACATTTTAATTATTACTATAATGCATTCAAGATATTTTTTTGATGAGAGTTTTAAATCTAATTTCAGAACTTTTAATATAAACTAGACTAGACTTTCATTTTAAATTAGCTTTAAATTAAGGCTAATATGGTACAACTATTTCATATTTTTTAGTTTTATAATAAAATTCATATAATTAGCCCTCTTTATATTTTGAGATTAAAATTATTCTCTTAATATGCTGCAAAATCATTATATTTGAGATAAAAATAGAATGAATGAAATAAAATACAGTAATATTTACGGGCATACAAAATGCTGTAACTTAAAATTGAAATAAAATGAACATTTAAACTTTTTACAAGGAATCAGTTTTTGTTATAAAATTTATTAAAAATATTTTGATTTCAAATGAATATATATACAATAGAGCATCGATTATCCAAACTAATTGGGACCAAGGGTATTCGGATAAACAATTTTTTCGGATAATCGATCTGATAGAAAAATAAGATAAAACACAACGTAAAAAATACAAAACAAATTTCAAATGCATATGTTTTATTGTATTCGTACAGCCTAAATCAGTATGCACTATTGTGTGACGTTTTCAAATGAGTTTGACTATCCTTGTTCCATTCACATTTATGAGCTTAAACAAGTTTGATAATTTGAACTGGCTTATATATTGCATAGTGTAAACAGGGTATAACAGCTACGTAATTTTCAATTGTGATTTGCAACATGTCTCCGCCAATACTCGATATAAACTAAATTATAAAACAATACAGTCAACATGCATAACAGAAGCTTAGATTCTCCCACCCTACACATTGTAGGATGGGAGTATTGGCAGAGACCAATTGTGCATCACAATTGAAAATTATGTTCGGATAAGTGACGTTCTGGTTAATCAACCTTTGGATAATCGATACTACTTTATTGCTAAGACTCCTGAGTAAGCAGTACAAACAGTTAAAATTAGTGAGATGGAAAAAGCCATTATATATATATACACACACATATACTGAGTAAGCAGTACAAACAGTTAAAATTAGTGAGATGGAAAAAGCCATTATATATATATATACACATATACATACACAGTAGAAGCCACTTATTGTAATTGCAGATATTGTTATCAAGCATATAATGTTATCAAAATTTATGGTCCTGAATCATCCATATTAAAATGCATTACAAAAACTCCGCTTATAATAATCAGAATTTTGGTTATTGTCATCAGATTCGATACATTGCTATAAAATACCAAATTTAAAACTAAAAAAATATCACAGATAATACTAATATTGGTTAAATCTATTAAAATAAACATTATTATTTGTTAATAGTTCATTTTTTGTTTCGTTTTCATAGAAATTTAGGCAAAAAACAAGAAAATCTGAAAATAAACATTTGTCTTCCATTTAAAATAATTCAGATTCGACTTAAGTGAAAAAATCTGATTTGTGTACATTTTTTAATTACTAAATATTAAATCGATAAAAGTTTTTGATTTAGTAAATTCATACAGACAAATATTACTGCTTTTCAAAACTTCGCAGAGCCATTAGGTGGTTTCACTGCACGTCTCGCCCTTAGGAATAATGCGGCCTTACTGTTGCCAGATCTGGTGATTTTTAATTTTTTTTGATGACGAAATATATAATTTAAAATTGCTGATATAAAGATTTAGTGACTATAATTCCCTTTATTGAAAAAAAATTAAAAATTATTTTTGATGTAAGAATTTTCTTACTATTGCTCTAGAACTTCGTGATTTTCCATAATCTGGAACTGGCAACATTAACTGTAAGTGTAAATCATTTCACTTCACCTTTTCGGTTCAACAAGTGTTCGTCGATCCATTAGAGAGCTTTTTATTATTATTAACGTTATCTTTTGATCTAATTCTCATTATTTTTCATTTTATATAACCCTGAGGCTATCATTTTCTATCTACTATCATATCCATAGTTTCTTCAGGAGTCCCAATGAAAACGTTGAATCGAAGTTACACAGTATATAACAGCATAAGTACAGTATATACTGTATATAATAAAAAATCAAAAATTATAATTTGCCCTACACGACGCTCTTCCGATCTCATGCACTGCTTAATGTTATCAATTTGTTATTGTTATCAAAAGATTAGTCCCAAAGTGATTCTAATAAGTGGCTTCTACTGTATATATATATAAAATGATAATTCTCTCTATTTCACTAATTTTGGCTATCTCAAAATTCAAGAAATTTTCTAAACAGCTATTTCAACAGATATTTAGAAAAATTCTTTAACTTTTTCAAAAGCCACAAAAGATTTTAATTTAGCCATCTTGGCTTAATAATTATTTAATTTGGGTTAACAGATGGTAGAACAATAGTTCAAATTATTAAAATTTCAGTTTAATTCAAAAATTTTCTTCTAAATGGTTATTTGGCTAGTTGATATTTTGATAAAAATAAATGAAAAAAAATGTTAAACTCGGCTTTACTAATTATCAAAAGGTAAAAGGACAGGAATAAATTCTTTAAAAAGTTTTTGAGAATTTAATTCAGAACTTTCTCAATGATTATGAATGTAAATTTACAGAGAGGTTTAATGACAATTCCAAATAATTAACCTTCAAAACAAATATTAAAAAAAGTATCTAATAGATTTTAAAATAAAATGATTTCAATCCATTAATATCCAATATAAGAAAGTATGGACAGATATCAGAAGTACAACTAGAAAATAATACTTAGATTTTAGAATTGATATCCGATATAATTTAACAATACAAACTATCTACAGCAATACCTCGCGTAGTCTGGTTAATTGGTTCCTCTTTCTTATTGGACTAATTGAAACTGGACTGTTTAAGATATGTAATTATGGGAAAAATTATAATTGGTTCCAGGAAATTTTCGATTTGCTCATGTTTTTTTTTTTAAATCTGTAAATTCTTACATTAATAATTATTTCATACGCATTAAACATTAAAACCTTTTATATTACATTAGTAATTATTTCTTTATGCATTAAACATTAAAATCTTTATAAAAGATTTATAATAGACAGTAGAAAGAGGCAGAAAATGGTCTGAGCCCATAAAGATGAATAGATAAAGAGGGCTCACTTGGCAGTCTTACGCAGAGCACCGCTCTGCATAAGACTGAACAATTCAAGAAGAGACAAGAAGTGCCTGGTAGTGGCCAGCCGGCAAGATTGTTTTGGTTGCTCACAAGTCATTACCTATTTGAAAAAGCACATTTCATGAAAAATTAATGATTAATAAAACAAGATGAATGAATTTAAAGTTTTTATTGTAAATACATGAACAAAAAATTTTAACTCAAAGATTTTTTTTTTATCAAAAAAAACAAAATTGACGACTGCATGAGTTTCTCGTTTCCATTCTTTGTATATCTCTCTGTAGCATCGAATTGAATTTATATTAACAAACACTGTTAACATAAATCTGGCAACACTGGAGCAGCTGCCTGCATGTCTTAGCTTGTCAAATAGTGGCTATTCAAGTCATATATAAGTATTAAGTAGAAAGCACACTTACATTTTGTATTTATTCTAAAATAATGTAAATTAAAAATTTTTTATTAACAATTACAATCCAGACTATAGTGAAATCCAGACTATGCGAGGTATTGCTGTATCTGAAAATTTAAATATGCATCTTTTCTTCAAATATCAAAATGATTATATCAAAATTAAGAATACGAAACTATTAAAACTTTCATGAATAATTCTATTAATAATAATATTGATAAAATTTTTTTTTTTACTTTATATAAAAATAATCACTTATTCAAATAGATTTGAATTTTTTTAAATCAGATTATATGTAAAAACTACCGTATTATACTCGAATATAAGCCGATCCGTGTATAAGCCGACCCCCCGACTTCAGAGTTTAAAAATCGGTAAAAATGCATAACCCATGTATAGGCCTACCCCGACTAGCACTTAAAATTCGGCAAAAATTTGAAACCGATAAATTACGTGATTTTTGATTTTTAGTTATCAATATATTAATGCCATTTGCCAAAATAAATATTTTATTGAAACTAAATATATACATATAAAATAAATTTTATAATACAAACACGAATATATAATTTAAAAGGTAAAATTTTACGTTACCTGAAGCGATCGAGTGCATCGTGCTGCCGACTCCAACCTGTGTTTGTATAAGTGCATCAGATAGGCGATGCAGCGCCGCAGAAATTCTCGACAATAATCCAGCATAGTGCGCCTACATAAGGGGCGCGTTGCCTTGTAAAGCGGCTATATCTCGGCAGCTAGATTGCGCTTTAAGAACTTTCTGCTGTACGAGAATACACAGTTCTAATTAGTAGCAGTCACGTGGTAGTAGAGTTGCAACCACGTGATAGCAACAACAGCCATTACTCCAAATAAGCCTAAAACATGATGTCCTCGTCGTCGTGAAGATGTTTTAAATATTTTAAAAGTTGTTATTAACGAATCTATTGAAGACGAAAATTTACAGGAGCAATTAGTTATTCAACAGTGTATAAATAACAATATTTCATCGTTGGCTGTTGCTGCCAAATTGTTTATACTGTGTAGTAACTCCAATTTTAAAATCGTAGGAATAGATGATTATGTCGTAAAAGTTGTTACGAATTTTTCTGATAATCAATTTAAAGAGCATTTTCGATTATCTCATTCGTCTTTTGAGGTAAGTGAAATTATTTGAAGTAAATCTGCTAATAATTTTTATTCTGAATATCATATTTTAAAATCTTTAAAATCTGTAATAAATTCTGCAAAGGAAAATATAACAGAAAAATGCCCTTACAGAATTCCTGAAGAAAATAGTTGTTTTAATTTCTTTGTGGTACAAGCAAACGGAGAGAGTTACCGGTCGATTGGTGATCGTTTTGGCGTAAATAGAGGCACTGCGCACAAAATAGTAATGACTTTTTGTAAGAAAATTTCCAAAATAGCTAACAATTTTATCATTTGGCATAGTAAAAGTGAAAGGCAAGAAATCTCTGAATATTTTCAAAATTACTCTGCAATATCAGGAATAATAGGTGCACTAGATGGATGTCATATTGCCATAAAAGCACCAGAAAATAACCCTTCCAGACTTTACAATAGAAAATCAATTTATTCCATTAATGTTCAAGCCACATGCAATAACAAACTGCAGTTTATAGATGTTTATATAGGAATACCAGACTCAGTCCATGATGCAAGATGTTTCGCAAGAGTAATTTGTACCTATATCAGAAATTTACCACCCACTCAACATCTAATTGGAGATTCAGCATACCCATTATTGATCAATTTGTTAACACCATATAGAGATAATGGGCATCTGTCCCCAATTCAAATAAAATTCAATAAGAAATTATCTTCTACCAGATCAGTTGTGGAAAGG
>AYEL01091928.1:0-44678 GCA_000484575.1 Olivierus martensii | reverse complement strand
GCACTTAATATATATAGAAAACCACTAGTGTTATGCCTTTATTAACATATTTATGTTTATACTTCCTCAATATTAAGGATGATATATACTTTAAAAAATGTTTGAAAATTGCTGCTCTAATTTATAAAATTTTTGCTGATTATGCAAAAATATATCTAATCATTGATTCAACATTTTATAAAGCAAATTTCTTAAGAAAGGTTTAATTATTCCTAAAATATTCTAATTATTAAAACAATTTTGGAAATTGTATATAACTTAGTTTAGATCTATTTACATAGCTAAAGTAACTAGGAGTATACAATTAGAATGCTTTGTTGATTTTAATATGTAATAATATAGAAAGATTAATTGATTAATTTGATCAAATCTAAATTGCTAAAATCCCTATGCAGATTAAATTATTATTATTAATTCTAAATAATAAAACTTTAGTTAATTAACATTATAGATGATTTTACTAATGTTAACTAAAGTTTTAATTTTACCAATTAAAACTTTAGTTAACATTATAGTTGGATTATTTTATCAATATGTAGTAGTTTATGCAGAATAGACAGATAGTAAGAATAGCCCACCTCTGGAATGATTTTAATCTAGGGTATCCTATGTTACCCACAGAGTCTTTAGAAGTTACCATGCAAAGTTTGGTTCCTATTGGTCAAATGGTGTGGGAGCCTATATGAAACAGATAGGTATTACATTTTATATATATAAAATGCAATGTTTGTTTATATCATAACAATTAGTTTATATTGACTAGTAGATTATTATTTTATTATATATACCATATTATTACAAATTTAAGCTGCACTTTTTATTCAATTTTTTAAGATGTAAAGTTTTGGGTGCAGCTTAAATTCAAAGCGAATATTTTAACATCTTATTTCTCCCACCTCCACTGCCCAACCTTTGGGCTTTTACTTTATGCTCTATGGTTGCGCAAAGTATTATGAGCATTGATAACAGTTTATTCGGTGATCCCATGTTCATACTTTTCTGATTTAATCCAGTTGCTATTTGATAGTAGCTGTGTAGAATCGTGTCATATTTGGCCATATTTTAATTATAAGAAAAATCACAAATTATTATAATGCTGATTATAACCGCTGATGGAAACAAATTGCAACCTTTTATTATTTTAAACAAAAATACTGTATCCAAGGAAAATTTTCCTAAGGTTCCAGCACAAAAGAATGCATGGATGACAACAGAATTGATGAAAGATTGATTAGAACATGTTTGGAAGACGGACGTAACTACAGATGAGCCCGGGTGGGCCATGGCTCAATTGAATGCATTGGGTTATATATTCAGGGTGGACCAGAACTTTCAATGCCTGGGCCATGGCCCATGCATTGAAAGTTCTGGCCCACCCTGAATATATAACCTGAAATGTAAAATTGAAAACCACAAGAGTTCAACTCCACATAACCCAAGACACCTTGAGTTTTGTAAAAATGAAAATAAAAAACCACAAGTATAATTTAAGCCCACATAATTTCATGCTAATAACAATAAAAAATTTTATTTACAAGCTGCAAAAAACGCATCCTTTGCACATATTTTATCAGGTACTTTTAATTAATGCGATTAGCTGGAAAATAAATAAAGTTTCAAAATACTGGTAAATATGCTTTGCATATTTTACGCAGTACTTAATTAATGCGATTAGCTGGAAAATAAAGTTTCAAAATACTGATAAATATAAGTATTTATTTGATATCAGCTCAATACAAAATTATGCAGTGATTTTTACTCGATACAAAACGATCGATTACTTTGTCCAAATCAAGAGCTTTTGTGATTTTTTCTTGATGAACATGATTGCTAAATTGCTTAACCAATCATCAAGCATTCTGTTACGTAAATACGATTTAATAAAGCGCATACAGGAGAATGTTCTTTCACATCGGTGTGGCCCACCCAAAAAAAAATGCTGGTTACGTCACTGTTGGGGGAAGATATCTACTTTTTAAAAGAACGAAAGTGATAGCATATCTGAAGAAGATTTTCAATAAATTAGTAGCTTATTATGTATATTAGTATTATTTAAGTAAATAAAAATGTTTCTTATTTTTCAATACTTATTATAAATTTAAGTAAAAATGTTTCTTATTTTTCAATACCTATTATAAAATCTTTTTTTTTTTAAAAATGTTTCTTATTTTTCAATACCTATTATAAAATCATTTTTATTTTTCATTTGCTTATTATGTATATTAGTACCTATTTAAGTAAACAAAAATGTTTCTTATTTCAATACCTATTATAAAATCATTTTTTTTTTTCCAATTTTAAAATCCTACTGCGGCTTAAATTCGAAGTAATACGGTATATAATTAATTTTATTATATAGTGGACTCATGTTTTTACAAAACTCCAATTTACAAACTAAACATTTTTGCAAACTATTTAATTGGCCCCAAAAAGTACCTAATGTTAATTAATGCCATTCCCATTTACGAACTTTTGATTTTACGAACCTTTTTGGAGATTTGTACGAGTTCGTAAAATCAAGAACCTGCTGTATATATAATTGCATTTAAATAATGGATATTAATTTATAAAAACTGAATAAATTTAAACAAAAATTAGTTTTGTTAATATTTAAAAAAATAAATAAACTTTCATTAGCACTTGAACCTGCATTATTTGCATAGCAATCAGCAATGCTGCCAAGTAAATATATAAAATTAAAAGAAATATGCTGATATCTTATCAATGCATTATATGTTTATGTCAAAATATACTAAAAATTCAGAGATATTTCATGCCAGAGTATAGTAGATAATCAATTTTAACAATATCCAATGATCATAAATGGATGTTACTGATTGGTTCAGGCTTAGTCAGAATACTACACTGCTGTTCATAACTATAGGTCCACCAGGAAACAACTGTTTGCGAAAACATAAGGAACCCTAATGATATCAAAATACTCGTAACTATAGGTCCACCAGGAAACAGCTGTTTGCGAAAACATAAGGAACCCTAATGATATCAGAATAAGTTTATGGTGTACTATAAGTGTGAGACAAATGATTTCATGTTTTATTCAAATATAAACAAAAAAGTATACAGGAAATACAGCAGAAGTCATTTTTCACACTGTCCATATATATAGGACCACCCCTGGGATCCCTGAAAAAACAGACATGATGGCAGAGCTTGGCCTTCTAGAGTGTTTCTTAGTAAGATGTAGGTCCTTTTCTATTATTATTGTATTTAATAATAATTTAATTTAAAAACTTTTTAAAATTAAATAAGAAAACTTCTTTACTGCCACATGTGTTTTAGTTACTTTAATAATTATGTTCAATTTAAATTTAAATGTTAATGAATTAGAATAGAATTATTTTTGTTATGTAAAGTTGAAGAGGGAATATAAGAATTCTTAAAGTGCTTCTTTGTATTTATTAAAGCAATTTGTCTTTGAGTATATTAATTCCTGCTAATTGGCTAGTTGTAATTAAATAATTTATAAAACAAGTAGATAAGTTGTCATTAAAGGTTAAACTTTAAAACCTCAAATTTTAATCCCCCAATCAAAACTTGATCAGTTCATTTTTTTAGTGAAAACTTATCAAATTAAAGAACCACTCCCATGATCATCTTTATTTTATAAAATAATAAAATTTATAAAGAAATGTTCACTTTTTTCAAATATAAAAAAATATTATTTTTTTTAAATACCAAAATACCTTTTTTAGAAATTATTTGGCTTATTTTCTTATATTCAAGTTAGTAACAATGTAGTAGGGTAGAGGAATTTGCTGACAATAGTATACAAGTTTTGCTTTTAAAGCATTGTGATGAATAGAAATTTATTAGATAACAATTATGCAATGAAATTTTATAAACTTATATTGCAATATAAAACAATTTTTTTTAATAAAATTTATTCTCAAGAAGTAATATTCCATATATTTTATTTCTATAGAATATTTCTGTTTTATGTGATCATATACAGTTTGAAACTTGCTTACTGATTGCTAAAAATATTTAATGGAATAATATTTAGCTTTTTGTTTTACTCTAATATATAAATTTTATTTTGAATTTTATAATAAGACAACAGTTAATATTGGTGTTGGGCATGACTTTGCACTCAAACTTATAGGCACACATGAATATCTAATCATATATTAAATATATCTATATCTATATCAAATATATTATACTATATTTTGTCAAAAAAATTAAGTTAGAGACATCATGACTGAATGACTAATAATATTGAAAAAGAATCCTATTTTATAGTGCAGCATTTCTCAAACTATGGGTCGCGACCCCAAATGGGATCGCAAAGCAAAATGCTGGGGTCGCAAAAATTAAAATTCAAATACTTGAATTTCAGTTTATACGTAATTTCACAAACGTCCAATATTTAACATATGACAACGTTAAATATAGTTTATATGTAATTTCACAAATGCCCAATATTTAACTTATGACAACATATATCGGTGTGGTTGGTTGATTGTGTTCATCTTAATAAGTGTGTAAATGACTGTACTTGTATGTTTTATTTCATATTTAATACCTGGGGTCACGAAAAAGATTTGTATGTTTTATTTCATATTTAATACCTGGGATCGCGAAAAATCTCGTAATATGTTTTATTTCATATTTAATACCTGGGGTCGCGAAAAATCTCGTAATGGTATTTCATATTTAATACTTGGGGTCGCGAAAAATCTCGCAATGAAAAATAGGGTCGTATTTCATATTTAATACCTGGGGTCGCGAAAAATCACGTAATGAAAAATAGGGTCGTGAATGGAAAAAGTTTGAGAAACGCTGTTATATTGCAAAGTAACTAACTAATGAATTATATCTAAAAATTTTATAAAATTTAAATCAGTTTTCATATAAATATAAAAATATTTTTTTGATAAAATTAAAACAAAAATTTTTGTTATATAAGAACAGATTAATTTTTAGCTGTATATAGTTTTTTTAATGTTTTTGTAACTCATTTATAGAAAATTTTCCTTGCATTAAAGCAATTTTAAAATTAAGTATTTTATGAAATATATAATCATTAATACTAGCTAAATATATTTTGTGCGTGTAGAATTAACTGAAGGGTTAGATACAGATTATGATTTGGAAGACTTAATTACAACAAAACCACCAAAGTTAAAGAATAATTTAGAAGATAACCCTTCTCCAGAGGTATTTAATGAAATTCCAAAAAATACAACAATAATTTTAGGTCAATCTGGAACTTTATTCTGCAGACCAAAAGATCAGACAGCAAAAATAAGATGGTTAGTATAATAAATTATTATTATAATAAAATTTGTTCAATGATTATTATTATTATTATTATTATTATTATTCATAAAAAAATAATAAAGATTAATAATATTCCCATTTATATAGGATGAAAGATGATCAGTTTTTAGGAGGAACTACACCAATTCCAAATGTCAGTATAATAAATAATGGAACAATACTTTGGATTCATTCAATGTCATCCAGTTTGAAAGGTCTATATACATGTGCAGCTGTCACACCAGATGGTGTGATGTATTATGTAAAAGCTTCAGTAGAATTGAAACTGCAAGATAACAATTGCAATATAAGTAAGTTTTCTTTTGCATAATTCAAAACAATCATGATAATTTTACAAACTGTTTTTTGTTTAGTTTTTAGACATAAACCAAGAAATATAACAATATTAGAAGGTGATTCTGATTTTGTCCAGTGCTCTCCTCCAAGATTGTCTATGAATGTAATTTGGAAAAGAAATGATATACCAATTAATCCTTCAGAACATTATCAACTTCTAAAAAATGGATTTCTTTTAATAAATAATGCAGTCTCAGAACTAAGTGGAATTTACACTTGTATTATTGAAGATAAAAATAGTGGATGTCAGAATCAAGCTTCAGCCTTTGTTTCCATTAAAAAAAAAATAGATATTGATTCAAGTATGATCATTTTTATCACAATTTATATTTTTATCCATTATAATATTTTAGTTTTAAGATAAAATTTGCAATCATACTACTAAGCAAAAACTATATCATACTAAGCAAAACTATAACCAACATGTTTGCTGATCATTAGAAGCTTAAAAAAATATCCTATCTCAGTTTTAATATTTTCTTTTAGAATTGAAATTATAGATATATTTAACTGAACTTATACTTAAAATATGATTCTCAGAATCAAGAAAAATTGAATTTTCAAATTCAAAGCTTTTATTTTATATAACTTTTCTGCAAAGTTAAAGATCCTGAAGTATCACTATATTGCTGATTCTTATAACAACATATTTTTGTTATAGTTATTAATAATATTTAGATAGAATTTGTCAGAAATGAATATCAGAGAACTATTAAAGCTGATATAGGATAGATGATGCTTGTTTTTTGTTTGTGATTATTTTTATTTAGTGTTATGTCAATGTATATATGAATTTTTTTTTGTTTTTTGTATTTTTTAAATTTTGAACAAACATTTTATAAAATTACTGTAACAATAAAATTAATACACAAATATAATTATAATCTAGTTTGTGGAAGACCTACAATTGGACAACCAGATAAGAAAAAACCTCAGGTTGATCTTGGAAAAGTTGTAGGCGGCCATGAAGCAAAAAAAGGTGCTTATCCATGGCAGGTAAAAGAAGTCTTATCTACTTTTAATAATTTAATATATACAAATTTAGATATATTTAACGATAAAACTAAATCAGAAATTCATATATTCTAAATTATAAGTTTAAATTAAACTCCAATTTTTTTTTTACTGTTTTTGCTTTGGTTGGAGTTTTTATGATTCTGCATTAGTTTGGATACTGATTTTAGTTATATCTGAATAAATTCTAAAATTGGGAATTGAATTATGAAATGGTTTTACATTGATTCTCATGATGAAAGAATGAAGGTCTATTGCAATTATAAAAATTTCAATAATTATATGAAATAGCTAAAATTGACTCCTTAAATTTATATTTAATAATTTTCTGTATTAATATTTAGGCAATGTTATGGGATTCAGTTCGTCATACATTTTGTGGAGGTTCTTTATTGAATGAAAAATGGATAGTAACTGCTGCTCATTGTTTTTTTATAAGACGTGTAAAAACTCCAATTGACAAAAATACAGTTATTGTGAAGTTGGGCAAACATAATCAATATGTTTCAGAAGATGAAGAATTTATAACAGGAATTCAAAATTTCATCCTCCATCCTGGATATGTTAGAAGAACTCATGATAATGATATTGCATTAGTTCAGTTGATGAATACTGTTCATTTTACAAATTATATTAGCCCAATTTGCTTAGGAAATCATCAATTTATAAATGATATATTTTTTGGAAAATCTTTTTATATGGGTACAGTAACAGGATGGGGGCAATTAAAAGAAGATGGGCCTCAACCAAAATATCTTCAAGAACTTCGTATGCCAATTGTTAATTGGGACATCTGCCGTAAATCTACAGAATATCCTGTAAGTTTTACATTTAGTCAACCGTTTTAAAATAGAGTTGTTAATTTTATTCAGATATTGATGAGATGATAAATATATTATTCAGAAGAATTGATCAAAAACATTTTTGATCTTTCATTAAACCATCAACTGATTAAAAATTAGTGATTTTATTCTTCTGAATAATGCGTTTATTTGGATCATTATTAAATACTTAGACATTATATTGGAATATAATTATTTTATTTAAAAAGAATAAAAGTAAAACAGTCTCATTTAATCAAGGTTCTGTAATAAAGCAAATTATCATTCACCTTTATGTGCAAAGTCGCGAATTAGAACGAATGTCAATAATTCCAATTATAAGCTAAACCTAATGGCTAGCGACCCTGTAAATTCCAGAGTTTGGCCTGAGCTCAGGTCTTTTTCTAAGTTCTAACTTAATACTAAGTAATTATAAAACAATCTAACAACAACGTAACGTCTAACTGACGAAACAAAACTAAATATCGGAACTTACACTGAAAGTACCGATTAAGTGTTAGCAGTAAAAAGAACAAAAAACGATGTTAGAACTTACACTAATAAATTGAAGAGAATACTCAAAAAAGTTATATAATAAGAAAATATAAATTTATTAGACTCAAAAACACTTACAAAATGTTAATAAATGCTTTATTGAAACTATAATAAAGCAACAATCAATTAATCAACAAAACTTGTTTAATCTAACTCAAATCTCAACAAACAATTATTCACAAAGAAAAGAACCTTAAATACTATTTAAATTCTACTACCTCCATCTCCGATACAAACTTCAAATAATAGTCGATCCTTACAAGAAACTCAAATGTCACTTTTCGCCAATTCTACGTCTGGAAATTCAGCACCTCTATCGGCTTGTCGACTGCGTCGGTCTTTTATACGGGTGACTTACAATCCCGCACTTCGCTCATTTGCATACTTACACGTAACAAGTTCAAAGTTATCAGTTTACAGAGTAATTCATTCATGTCATTATCTTTACAATTAATTTATATATCGAACAAAAATACCGATACGGATCATTCTTATTTTCACATATCAGTTCAGTGGTAAGTATTATGTAGATAAGAGGACACCATTAACCGGGATAGCTCTTCCGGATACGGGTTCCGATTCCGTATCACGTGATTGCCAGCTACGACGGAGAGCGTGGAAGTAAGTTAACTTTTAAACTAAAATATAATACGTTAGCATATAAGAAAATAACGATAAATAAATAATAGAGTGCATAATAAAAAATAAAAATAGGACAGGTCCAAGTTAACTTCCTCACAATGTTTATAATAAAACATAAGGTGATATTTTTATAATAAAACTAAAAATAGGACAGGTCCAAGTTAACTTCCTCACAATGTTTATAATAAAACATAAGGTGATGTTTTATTATAAAAATATTTGAAAATATTATTATTTACCAATGACATTATATTCAAAAAGCAGATCTAATCTGAAAATAGAGTGTAAGGGCCTGCATCATGTTAATGTATTTAAATCCAATTTATTAATTAATAATTTACCAAACCTTCCATGTTATCTGAGTTTTGATTATCTGAGGTATCCTAGTCCACATTACCTTGGATAATGTAGACTCTATTGCAGTTCTTGCCTTCTAATGGAGTTCATTTCAAACCTTGGTTTTGATTCAAAATCTGAGATCATAACTTGATATGGTAGTAAGTCAAAAAAATTCTATATTTGTTGAGTATAATCAATATTTATTATATCACAACAGAATAACATAAAAACTGAAAAAATTAGACACAAAATGGATACTATCAATAGTAAACATGTGAATTGCATTGACCTAATCACAGGTATAAGTAGAAGGTTACCTATATATTATTTTTCACACTAAATTAGATTTTAGGAATATAATAATAAGAATGAATTATGTCATACTAATAGGATTTACTCTTATTCAAATTTCCCTCCTATCATTATGATGATAATTCTGTTCTATCAGCAATCTGCTTATACACAAATACAAGAATTTTTTCTTTGTATATACATGTATCCATTTGATTAATAAGGTAAATGTACATAATAAAATGCAAAGCATATTATGGGTCATCATGTATAATGTTTAAATGTTCCATCATGCATACTATATACTGCATATCACAAATTATGTACCAATATGGCATTTCTTTCATCATTTGTACATGGTATTATCTGAATAAAGCATATGAAATGAACTATTAATGGCAAAATAAATGCCTGCATAGTACTTAAATCTATGCATCATAATATATATGCAAAACATAATCATCAGGTTATCTTTTAAAAGTTTTTTTATATAAAAAACTTATATCAAGCACTTTCAATTAAATGACACACACAATTCAGTTACACTGTTATTAGTCAAATTTGATTTTATGTCAAAATTATTGTAATTTGTTTTTACTATTTACAGAATGTCTCCCTAGAAGAATTACCTATTGGATTTGTATAAATTATCTTAATTTTTTATTTTACTGTAACATACATTATATGCTGTATCAGGTAACATACATCTTGCTCTGTGTATACTAACTCTTATTATTATTGGTGAATAATGTTACATAACATACATTATATGCTGTATCAGGTAACATACATCTTGCTCTGTGTATACTAACTCTTGTAACATTATTCACCAATAATAATATTATGTGATGATGATATTATCATCATTGATCACTGTAAAACTATCTTATAATATATAATACTATAATTTTAAATCATCATATAATTAAAAATTTGAAACTAATATATAACTAATACACACAAAAGGTATTATGTAAAATTGGGATTTATAATCTTATTAAATTTCCTAGTAAACATATACAGGTAGTTTTTGACTTATGAACACTTCATACTTACAATGGTAATTGTGAAGAGTCAATGCAATTCCATGGATTCAAGTTCTTGACCCAATGGTCTGATATATGGAAAGTGTTCTTTTTTGTATCTGGTTTTTGTAATTTTGTGTTCTTTATTAAGACACTACATATAATCTTAATAAACATAAACATTAGTAGTGAAAAATCCATAAATTTTGGTTTTCGTGATTTGCGACTATTCTGACTTTAATGGCAGAGTTCAAAATTGAACCCTATCATAAACCAATTCAAATCTGTACAGGGTATCCACTTTGATTACAATTTCCTATTTCATAAATGAAATAATTTAAATAAAAATGCTTGTTCTTGAAAATTTCAAGAATGATAAAAAAAAAATATTTTATGCACTTGGAATGATAAAAGTTTCTCTGAATGTTTATAGAATTTTTGGTATTATTAGGAAGTTTCCACACAGATATGACTCAACTCCAACTGATAAAGTCCATGATATGCACATGCAGGAGGTTGTGAGTTGTATCATTGCTTTTTGTATCTATTTCAGTCATATTATTGACCAATAAAAACAGTCTTTTATCATTGTATTTTTGGGACAAACCAATTCAACTCAGAATATTAAAATTCACCATTAGAGGTTTAAAATAACAAATGATTTTTATTAGAGATAATAGAGGATAGAATAGAAATAATTTATGATAATACAGCATCTGTTGTTGGCAGTTCAAGATAACTTTGAGTTGCTGAAACAACTACTGCTATCTTTCTAAAACAAAATTTTGTTTTTAGTTATTGGTCAGAGTCAAGTTGTAGCTGTGGAGAAACTCCCTATTATTCTAATATTAATATATAAGCATTAGTTTTTTAGTTTTAGACAAAATATTAACAGAATTATTATAATAATATGTAATTTTTTTTTAATGTTTTATCATTTTTGCTATGCCATAATATGTAATTTTTTTTAATGTTTTATCATTTTTGCTATGCCAGAAATCCATGAGTTATGAACTTGCAAATGAATTTTTGTTATAACTCAAACTACTATCATTGAAACCACTGCAAATATTTCATAATTAGACCAATCAAAAGTTTCATTTCAGAGATTTAAATAAAAAGTTTTGATCATAAAGTAATGGTTTAACATAAATGTCTCCATCTTAAAATAACACAGTAATAAATTAAATAATTGTGTACTGTAATAACTTCTATCATTATATTTATTGCTAGAGTACTCTGTTATTGTAATGCTTAAAATGCTTGAAAAGTTTATCATTTTCAAATGGCACTTTCATAACTCAAGGAGCATCTATATTAATAAATGACGATTGGGTTATTATAATATAACAATTGAATAAGAATATCAAAATTCTAGTTTTTAAATTAACAAAATCAATTATTAAAGTCATGAATATTTAAAATGCAAATGTAAATTTCTACTAAACATGGTTGCGGCCCTCGGGCTCATTATAATTGGACAGCCCTGATCTATATTAATAAATGATGATTGGGTTATTATAATATAACAATTGAATAAGAATATCAAAATTCTAGTTTTTAAATTAATAAAATCACTTACTTTAATAATTGATTTTTAATTTTACAATAGAGAAAGTCATGAATATTTAAAATGCAAATGTAATTTTTTTTTTTCATTTAAAGACAACAAAGAATATGTTTTGTGCTGGATATGCTGAAGAAATTATTGGAGATGCTTGTAAAGGAGATAGTGGTGGACCATTTATTACAGAACATCAAGGAGTATGGTATTTGATTGGTATAGTCAGTTGGGGAAAAGGTTGTGGTCGAAAAGGACAGTATGGTTTTTATACAAAAGTGGACAATTATCATCCATGGATAAAAGGAATTATTAATTTATAAATGATTTTAAATCTAGTCATGTTGTACTGCTGAAGTGGTAATTGTTTCTATATGAATCATTACAATCTTTTGTAAATAAAAATATCTTAATATTCTTGTTTATTGAATAAATTTGTAAATATATATTTACATTAGAGAATGAAAAAAAAATTAAAGGAATAAAACATATCATAGTTGAATAATTTTGGAAATATAAATAGAATAAATTCTGTTATAATACATAAAATATTCACATGCTCTTGAAAACAAATTCTAAACAAATAAGATTTTTTTGTTCAAACTTTAACAATTATTATTTAGAATCACTATACAATCAAATTAATTTAACATAAATAAGACTATTTATTTATTTCTACAAAAATATTAATACAATATTAGTAATTAAATTATTATTTAGAATCACTATACAATCAAATTAATTTAACATAAATAAGACTATTTATTTCTACAAAAATATTAATACAATATTAGTAATTCTTTTGATTTAAAAAAATTAATTGAGAACTTTCAAATTTAAAAAGAACTTGATATCTTTAACTTGGATCTTAATACAGAAATTTTAATTTATTATAGTCCACTACATATTATGATTGAATTGACAAGTTTTCTAAAATGGATTTATATACTTATACACCACTAGCTGATGCAGGGCCAGCCCTAGATGGTAGGTAAGATAGGTGACTGTCTATGGCAGCAAAATTTAGGAGTGGCAAAACCGTCTGAACTAAAGCGGAAAAAAATAAACAAACCCACGAAAATATATTTCAATTTTTTCAACCTAGAAAGTAAATGAGTAGTAAAATCAAAAACAACAGGAATAGACAGGCTTCTCACTTCTATACGTAAATTGTCAGATGTGAAAGTAAATGAGTAGTAAAATCAAAAACAACAGGAATAGACAGGCTTCTCACTTCTATATGTAAATTGTCAGATGCGCCTGCACTACTGACTGGATTCAACAAGTTTTTTCCACCCACATATAAAAGAGAGTCAGATTTAAAACAATGCTTTATTTATGCAACAACATTTGGTTGTGGTAGTGATACAGTTAGTTACAAGTGTAGTGGATTGGAAAGTGATTTTTAGAGGTAAGTGGGTATTATTTGTTATACACTTAACATTCTAAATTCACTCAATGATTTTTTCAACTGACTTCACTTTTCATGTATTTATGTTTAACCAAGATTTTCTAGAGAACTGTTAAACCGATTTTAATAAAACTTTTTGCTATATATCCTCAACAATTTCTAGCATGGGCATAGATAAGGGGGCAGGAGGTACTTCCCCCCTCGAGGTTGGAAGATTCAAAATATGTTCCAACATAAAACAAATTCACTTTTTTTTTAAATTTCTCTATTTTCTTCAATTTGTTCCAAAGTTTAGTCTGTGACTCAAATTCTTTCAAAAGTTTTAGTTCGTGTCCAAAATAAAGCCAATTTTTGGGTGGAAATACACTGCTTCTTTTTTTTCAAAGATTTTTGTGCTAAATTGTCTTTATGTTGGACATTGAATATGAATTGAGTAATAAATTAGATCTGAAAGAAGTTATTTGTGATTTTGCAGAAAATAAACTTCGAAAGAGATTGTTTTAATTTAGGTTTAGACTTTGATTATTATTTAACTAATTTTGTTTATTGTTTTAAAAGTATATTTAAATTATCTCTGAAAATAGTAGGTACTAGTTTCAGTTTTTAAGTTCTTTGTTGTTAGCTTGTTAAAAATGTAAATTTTTTTTTTCAATAAAACAATTTTCCATAAATCCATATTAGTATTATTGTTTTAATTCAATTACATATCATTTTTCTGATTAACATGGTTCTTTTATAATTCTGGTTTTTTTTAATTTTAAAGTTTTTTTGAAGCTTAGGGGCAGCATTTTGTGGGTTTGCCTATGGTGGCAAAAAAGTCTAGGGCCAGCCCTGGCTGATGTATTTGGTATTGAAAGAAGACATTTATATGGAATTTACTCCTATCCTATAAAGGATATGATTTAATATAATATAATATAGGAATCATACCTATGTTATTCTTTATTTTTATGCTTTGTTAATAGATGACATTATATTACAGAAAAAAAATTGAGTCCCTTATATTGCCATTTTTCACCTGGCTATAGGGAAATGCCTATATTGATATTGATATTGAGCAATATTCAGTATCATTAAATGAAAAACATGTATACAGGTAGGCCTCGATTAGTGCGAATAATTGGTTTTTCGCACTAATATCTCGCACAAATTTCTCGCACTAAATCATTAAATGAAAAACATGTATACAGGTAGGCCTCGATTAGTGCGAATAATTGGTTTTCGCACTAATTTCTCGCACGAATTTCTCGCACTAATCAAAGTATTAACTCTATGTAAAATATGGTAATTGGTTCTTGCTTTGTGAGATTCCGGCCATTAGCTAACTACACGATGAATAACCACAATAAACTTAATACTAACTGTTTAAGAAATATTTATTTTCATATTTTACATCATTGTTCATCATCTAAATTAATAACTAACCAGGAATTGTGTCTCATACCATCATCAAACCAACTGCCAAATCAAAACCAAAATAGCAAATCGAAAGCGGAAGTTGAGCGCTGCTTTTCTGTCGTTCAATCATATCCATTTTTGCTCTAGCGTGATCACTAACCTCTTCTTTTTTTCGTTTCCTGTTTTATCGTCAGAAGTGTTCTTCCTTTTATCCATTTCGATACAGTACTTTTTAAAAAATAAAATTCTGCATTATACTTTAGCAAAGCTAAATAATACTATACTATAGTTGATAGCAAAGCTAAATAATACTATACTGTAGTCGATAGCAAAGCTAAATAATAGTACAATAATGTAATAATAGTAGTTAATGCAAAAAGCCCATCTTTCTGATGTTTCACCCCTTCAAAATCGTGTGACAAAAAACCCATCTTTCTGATGTTTCACCCCTTCAAAATCGTGTGACCGTTGGGACTGCTCCTCGTCCGGTTTTACTAACCGAAAATTAACGGTAATTTGCATCTTTCTGATGTTTCACCCCTTCAAAATCGTGTGACCGTTCTTGGCAGCTCCTCGTCCAGTTTTACTAACCGAAAATTAACGGTAATTTGTTAATCATCTTTCTGATATTTCACCCCTTCAAAGCCAAGTGACTGTTCTTGGACTGTCCTCGTCCGGTTTTACTAACCGAAAATTAACGGTAATTTGTTAATTGATCTGGTGTTTCACCCCTTCAAAGCCAAGTGACTGTTCTTGGACTACTATTCTGATGTTTCACCCCTTCAGAGCCAAGTGACTGTTCTTGGACTGCTCCTCAGATGTTTCACCCCTTCAAAATCGTGTGACCCTTTTTGGACTGCTCCTCAGTTTCACCCCTTCAAAATCGTGTGACCGTTCTTGGACTGCTCTTCGTCTATTACCCCTTCAAAGCCAAGTGACTGTTCTTGGACTGCTCCTCGTCCGGTCGACTAACCGAAAATTAATGGCAAAAAGCCCATCTTTCTGATGTTTCATCCCTTCAAAATCGTGTGACCCGTTCTTGGACTGCTCCTCATCTTCACCCCTTCAAAGCCAAGTGACTGTTCTTGGACTGCTCCTTGTCCATTACCCCTTCAAAGCCAAGTGACTGTTCTTGGACTGCTCCTCGTCCGGTCGTACTAACCGAAAATTAATGGTAATTTGTTAATTGACATCATAAAAGGAGTTTTGTTACTAACCGAAAATTAACGGTAATTTGTTAATTGACATCATAAAAGGAGAGGAAAATCTAAGGTTGTTAATTGACATCATAAAAGGAGCTTTGTTAGTAAGACTGGTCTGTTTGCATTCATAAAAGGAGCTTTGTTAGTAAGACTGATCTGTGTTTACAACTCGATCATAAAAGGAGCTTTGTTAGTAAGACTGATCTGTGTTTACAACTCTTAAAAGGAGCTTTGTTAGTAAGACTGATCTGTGTTTACAACTCGCACTTTGTTAGTAAGACTGATCTATGTTTACAACTCGCACTAATCGAATCTTTAGACTGCTCCTCGTCCGGTTTTACTAACCGAAAATTAACGGTAATTTTTAATTGACATCATAAAAGGAGCTTTGGTAAGACTGGTTTATGCTTACAACTCGCACATCGAATATTTGCTCGCACTAACTGAAAAACGGTATCAATTTTATAAGGCGCACTTATCGAAATCGCATTATTCGAATTCGCACTAATCAAGGCCTACCTGTACATACAATCTATAATTTAGTTATATTAGATTTTGCTAATTTTTGTCATTATTTTTAATTATAAAAAATTGAGTTTTAAACACAAATTTGTTTAGTTTTCATTAAATCTGTAAAAAGATATATTATAAATAAAGCTTATCTATATTTTACAATTTTATAAACAATTTCTGTTTTTTATAAAATATAATCAATTTTAATTAACAGAACTATAGAAATTTGTAAAATGGTAACCACTGATATTCCTCTAACATTTTAAATAAATAGTTGCAATTTCAATACAATATCAAAAACATTATTTTTCTATATATATTGTATTATTTCTCTAACATTTTAAATAAATAGTTGCAATTTCAATACAATATCAAAAACATTATTCTTCTATATATATATTGTACATTGTCAAATATATTTATATCCAATCAATTTTGGACTGAGTGCAATTTAGAATCCTTTTTTAAAGACTGTGCTGCATTTTCCTCTTTTGTAAAAGTATAAAAACTTTATCTATTTCTTTACAAAGTTTATCTAAAAATGTTTTATCTCCAAAGCAATACAGATCCTTTGTCTCAACTCATTACAGTTAATAGCTTATTTTGTTTTTAAAATTATTAATATTCTTACCTCAATAAACTATGTATATCTACAAATTTCAGTGAAATCAATTAAAAGAATTGATTTTTATATAAATAACACTTCTCATATATGTTTTTCAATGTTTTAAGTGATCATCTTAATATTTTTCATTTTAATGGCATAAAGATGGCAATCTATTGATAATCTTGCCACAATTTTAAGTGTATTTGATTTCATACAGCTATATTTTAATTCCATATCAAATACAATTGAAAGATACTCAAATAGTTGGACATTCTTAACAATTTTGCTTATGCTATCCTTTTTTTAAGGTTGTTATTTTATGTTAAGATTTATATTAATTTTATAAACTAAAGCAGTTACACTAAAATATTAAAAATATAAGTAGCAAAGGCCACCCAATGACTTGCAAAGTTCAATTTAGTCCATTTATGAAGAGTATGGTTCATATTATAACCATAATATGAACCATACTCTTCATAATAGTATGGTCTGGATATGAGTCTGGATATACTCAGAATCATCTTGAGGATATGAGTCTGGATGTACGCTTCTATGAACGTACATCCAGACTCATATCTTCAAGATGATTCTGGAAAGCATCATCTTTGAATCGCTGATTTGGCGAGGAAAGTATGGAAGACAACATTGAAAACATACTGAAACAGTTAGATATAATTGAAATTAAAAGTGAATGAATCCTAAGAAGCTGTTATAAAAGTGAAATAACAGTAACCCTATAATTAAATTATTAATTAAAACAAAAAGATGGGAAATTTCATCAAATTTATGAACTATTTTGAAAATTATGCAAAAATCACTTTAAAAAGTAATATATTCAGTGATATTTATCAAATCTATCAAATACATTTGGGAATTATACATAATCCAGTAAAAGTGAGAAATTCCGGCATATTTATCAAATTTACCAACTTCATTTGGAATTATGTAAAATCACTGGTAAAAGTGAGAAATTTAGTGAAATTTATCAAACTTACAAGATGATTGATGATTATGCAAAATAACCAGTGATTATGTATAATCACCAATTAATCACTTTTACTGTAACATATACATATTAATTAGATATTAATTTACACAATAAAAATATAGTAAAATGAATATTGAATAGAAAATAGACCAAAATATTAAAAAACAAGCAGAGGTGGGCATGGTATTCTCCCCAAATAAACAATCCAAGTTGAATAATTGTGTTAAACACCTTTCTCATTCTATTTGCAAAATATTAGTGTAAAGACACAATAGAAGAATGTTAGATGAAAAATAAAGGATTATTGATTAAGGAAATGACTGATGCTATAATTCAATAGAACACATTCAAGTTAGTAAAAAAACTTTATTAATTTCTGCTTTTCTTCCTTACAAAACATTTATTATTTTTCATTATAAAAGAAGAAGTTTTTCTTTTCTTTTAAAGGAAAATGAAATATACAGAATCTTTTTTCAGTCCAAATTTTTCAAAAATTAAAATATGGTTACAGCATCCATAAAAGAATGATAAAGGGAAGATATCCTGAAAATTTCATGTAGATTTCTTATAAATATTTATGTAAATTTCAATATTTTTATTATTTTTTAATAAATTTATGAATATTAATGCATTGCTGTTTGAAACAGAATTTTCAGAATTTGTGCCATGAAAGCATTAATAAACAAGTAAAATCAATTAAAATAATAAAAAAGGAAAACTAAAACAGAAATATGCTCTCTAAATGAATTAAAATATTTATATATTAAATGTACTGTATTTATCATAATCAAACATAAATCATCTATTATTAATTATAAAAATTAAATTTATAATTATTAAAGATAAATATAATTCTTATAAACCAATAAACATTGAAAATAGTGTGAAGGATAGGAATTCGAGTTGGATGTGGTGTGTCTTTCCTCATCTCTAAATCTCGAGTATTTTTATGTTCAATTTAAACAAAAAATGAGATGTAGAAAGGAATGTGGAGAGGAGAGAGAGAGAGAGAGAGAGAGAGAGAGAGATGCACTGATAAGAGAAATACAATAATACATCATATAATCATATCATCAAACCTGTGGACCCTTGTCCCCAATAAAAATAAGTCATGACAAACATTTGTAAATGTACACATATTTGTAAATGTTGAATTCGGTAAAACTTAACGAGAAAACAACACCTAAAATAATAAAAGATAAATCATCTTGCTTTCCCCAGGAAGGATGAAAGACTAGGTCAGTTTACCAGAGTACATATTTAAGAACTCAGATTGTCACTAGATCAGGAGTCATCCGTACATGAGTATTGCTCTCAGACAGATTAGAGGAACTCAAAAGTTGGTAAAAAATTCAGAAGTTTAATCTTTATCAACTAGAAGACTCCAAACTTGCTAACAATCAGTGGTCATCTTTATTGTCATAACTTCAAGGAATCCAACACAACAAGTTAACAACTACATTGCCATTCTTGTGTGTAGGTGTATGTGTGCATTTCCTATTTATTCTTGTTAATTGTAGACTAAAGACTGTTAATTGCGGATTAGAGACTGTTGTGTGCAACGTCTATCGACCACCAAATAGGACAAGTAGTGTTTTATTCCATCCAAACAAAGGTATTCTCCAATGCATTGATGTTAAGTTAACATCATAAACTTAACAATGTAAAGAAATCTCTCTTTTAACTAAAAGAAGTTTTTGATTTATTTAAACTGTAGTCTCTGTATCGTAAAGTCTAGCCTCATCACTCATCATTACCTGTAATGCACCATTCACCGCAACAAGGCTTTATACCTGTCAATTTTGTTATTGGTCCCACACACTTCATAATAGTAATTATACTTACCTCTTCTTGCACAGAAGAAGTTGTATCAAACATTACTCCCAAATATGAAAGATGAAACATGGCAAGAATACCAAAGCATAAATTGATGATTATAACATATGGGTGATACTAAAAAACATAACAGTATATAAAATTTAATAGGAATTACCTATAAGCAAAATACTTAAAATTAAGAAATTTATAATAAATAAATATCCACAAAAGATTCAATATTGATAATAAAATACTGATGATAAACAATACAATTAATAAATATTTAATATACATTACTGTTTATTGACATTTCACTTGTAGTTTCAATTAAGTTTTTTCACTTAAAATTGTGCTGTGCATCATTCATTTATATATTTAAATAAATAAATAAATAAATATTTATCATTAGTATTTTACAACATTTTTATAAAATTCAAAATTTTTAAACATATCTACATTATATTGTTCTATTTTCACCTAATATATATTGCTACTTATAAACTAAAATATTAATTGACTACTTGATATCAGGAATAAACTTAACTCAAAATAACAGTGCTAAACAGCAGTTGATAAACAGTAACTTAATGTAACATTTTTGGTTGTATAAACAACCATCTTCAGCATCAAGAATAGAATTAAAAGGAATACAGAATTTTAGTTTGTTTTCAAACATACATCACTTGAGAGAGAGATGGTGGCACCATAGCTTTGATTCAAATAATAATCGTTGTAATAAAATGTAATTTAAACTTTATCCGCCAGGGGAAGTTTGGCTAGTTCACTTGAGAGAATACAAACTTTTAAAATTTAATATTAAAAATTATAAATTCAATTAATAAACTAAAATACTGATGCATTTTAAATATAATACTATACAAGTGTAAATATTTTATATTTACTGGGTATATAATACTTTACAAGCAACATTTACAAATATTTACAGTTATATTTATTAAAATTAATAAAACTATAAGTGGCCTATATGGGATATTTAAGAACATTAAGTATTGCATTAGCAGCTTCCAGTTTTCTTCAAGGTATATTGACATGATGGAGAAATATCCAAACTTATCTGTTCATTAATGACCTTTTTATATTATCCTCTTTGTATTATTTCTAATGATTCTAACAGCAAACCTTCTTTTAGATTATTACAAGATATTATGACTTGTGTATTCCCATTTGATCTGCATGTTGTGTTTGTAGCACTTTTCCACTATTGCTTTCTTAGATTGCAAATTTTAATGTTGGTTTTATCTCTTGAATTCTTTTTTTCAGATTCCTTATAGTTAGCCCTATGGGAATATATAGTTAGCCCCTATAGTTAGCCCTATGAAGATCTTAATATCCTCATGGATATTAAGATCTTCATTGTATATAGATTAAACATAGATCCAAACTCTTTAATCAGGGGAAAAGATCCTTGTTGTTCTGTAAATGTTTGAAAATAGTAGCATTCTTCTATATGCTAGCTTTAGCTCCTGATTCTTTGCTAACTTATCTTTGGCAGGTATTCCCCCTGCTTACTGACAACATTTGCACAAATTTACATGTTTGTTTACTTTGGGATGATCTTGTTGCTGAAATGTACACTATTGCTCTACTTGTCTTTTCCAATTATTAATATTTTCTGCTTTTATTATCATCTTATCATAAAGTGCCTTCATAAAACTTAAAATTATATCCATGGGCTTTTCCTTCCTTTATGATCCTGTTGAGCTCTTCATTTTTGGCTTATTCCATGGAACAATGTGCTATTATGCATCTAACGTGTGATCTAAATGCAACCCGCTTGTAACAATAGTGGTCAGCTGGCAAGGCTGGGATGATCATAGAAACATAAGTTGCCTTTTCTATAGACTTTTGTGTTATACTGCATTAATATTAAATCTAATTGTATATCTAATTGTCAGGAAATAGATAGATGTTAAGCTGAATTGATCTATTTTCAACTTTAGAACTAAAGAGTTGTTTGAGAAAGTTTCTTTCATTTCTAATGTTTCATCATTTCTGTCTTTCTACATAACAAATACATCAAGCATGAATCTTAAAAATATTTTGAACTTGACACTAAAGCATTTTAGAATGTCTTTCACCAAATATCTCAGTACTATTTCTGCTAAGACATCTGCTACTGAATGCCTAAGGTACTCTAGTGTCAATTTTAAAATACAGGTATCCCTTCTATAACATGGTTTCCTATAATACAGTTTCATTCTAACACGATTTGAAAATTGCGGAAACCCCATATAACATGGTATTTCTTCAACACAGTTTTTGCTTAGCGCATTTAAAAAATTACATTTATGCTCCTACAACACTAAATTTTTTCATTAATTTTTGTAAATCAATATCAGGAACACACATTCAAAATGCAATCATTGGGAAATACTTTGTTAAAATTAGTCATAAATACAATTTCGCTAGTTTGCCATGAGACGGACGATATGCAGTGTATTTTCAATTTTGATCTGAAATTGAGTTAATTGGTGACCATTGAATGTTTTGTTCCAAATGATCAGTTCTTGGATAAAAAATAAATTTTTATCCTTCAATAGAGGAATATGAAAGAGAAGAAAAACTTTTTTATTCATAAATTTGTTTGGGTGTTGTTAAGGAATGATTGTTTTCTAGCAGGTTGTAGCAGGTTAGATTATGAATTTTGTGAAGAGAGCAGGAGATACAGAAATTTTAAATGCATAAAAAAGTTGATATTGTTAAAGAAAAAATGTTCTTGTTTTAACAAAACAGTAGTAAGGAAGATATAATTATTAAATGAATGTTACATAGGTTGTATATTTTTTCTTTCCCTTTTGTTTTACGTATATTGTTTTTTTAAGGGCTTATATTTTTTCTTTCTTTATGTTTCGTATTATTATTCTTATTAAAAATTAATTTTCTTATGTGGAATTAAAGAAAGTTATTTATTTTTAATTGGTTTTGGAACATAACTCTCCTTTTTGTATTGGCTCCAAGTCTCATATAATACAGTTTCATACAACACTGTGTTTTTCAGGAACCTATCTACCATGTTATAGGAAAGATACCTGTAGTGTGTTTTAAAATTGACATTAAAATAGTCAATTTTTGTGTCAATTTTATCAACTATGAAAATTTTTTAAATTTTTATTATTTGATCTTAAGAATAAAAATTATTACCTTATATTAAATTATTATTACTTACATTTTTATATGAATGATTACAATCTTTCTTGCATTTTCGAGCTAAAATGCACGCATCAAAAATGATACTTAATTTTTGTCGTAAACCTGAAAAATAATAATTCATTTTTTGTAAATTAAAAAGATGATTGTTGTTCACACAGTTTTGAATTTTATAAAATGATATATACAAATTCAATATCTACAAAATATAAAAATAATCAGAAAGATAATCATTTTGAGGATATAAATTACTTCAATTATTTAATTTTGATGGGGGTGACTAATTTCAAGTTTCTAATAAAAATTGCTATAAATATAAATATAAAGCAAGGAATTATTCAAAATAACTATAAATATAACAAATAAAAGATAAAATGTAATAAATCAGATATTTAAGTCAAGAAAAATTATAAACTGCACAAGTTTCTATTAATCATCATCATATTATTTTTACATCATTTAAAAGAATTAAGTTTAGTTCTTCATTTGAAGAACTAAACTTAATTTCTTGATTTGAACTAAACTTTAATAACTTGATTTTTGTCAATGAAATTTTAAACAAAACAATTAATAATTTGTAAAATATTTCAAAATTCTCATCCTAAAATGATGATAGATAATAATTTAAAAATTTATTACTTTACTAAATCAAATTATAATCATTAAGTGTTATAAATGAAAATTCCTATAGATCTGCTAAACCTTAAATATTATATAACTAGCAGTTCTTTCTATGGCATTTATGAAATATACACACACAAAATTGTGTGTGTGTACACATACATTGCTATTTATAAAATTATTTAATTCTTTCTATGGCATTTATGAAATGTTCTGTATTTGAACAGTTTTCTTCTTTTGAGGTGCAAATTGGACAATCTTCAGTTATAATTTACTTATTATTTTTTAATTACACTTTTAATTTCAGTACTGAGTTTTATGATTTGACTCTTCATACTCTTGGAATATATGAAAAATTTAAATTTAAGCTAAAACATTATTATTATTTAGAGAAAGAAATATACTCATTAATTGCATAGTCAATACAGATAAAATCAAAGTTATTATAGTGTAGTTCTAAATGAACTGAATCTGTCAAATCAAATTCTTGAATTAAATAAAATTTTTAATAATTATCTAAATTGATATATACCAGTTGATAGTGGTCAGAAACATTTCTTTATAAGTATTATAATGTTTTTCCTGCCTAATGCTGAACTGTTTTTTTTATCTTTTTATAATTAAAAATCATCTATATTAAGTTTATCGCCATCTTTAAAACGTTATAATTTAATATATTAATTCATACTATTTATATATGACACTATCTATGAATTAATAAAAACACAGTAATTAAAAGATTATTTATACAGAGAAAACAAACCTAGTTCCTCAAGCATATTTTGCTAAACTTTTTAAATCATTCACATTGAATTAAGCATATAATAAATATTCCTATGTTGCAGCTTAATTATGAATGTTTGCCCAGATATAAGATCAGTTGTTTTAGTAATCTAGCAATAAAGAATGAAGATAAAATCCATAAAATTTACACCATTTGTATTTTTTCTCCATATAAACAGTTTAAATTATCACCTATTAATTAATCCAGAAATTATATTTTTCCTCAACTTAAAACTGTGTGATATCTGTAAAACTACTGCTATATTTATTGTGGTCACAGTGCTAGGGCTGTTTAAAATCTCTCTTTCCTAAATCTACTGTTATATTTTATTGTAAAATATCTCTATTATTTATTTATTAATCAGTTTTTCTCTGATTCATTCATATGCATTTTTATAAAGAAAAAATTTTTATTTGATATATGTTATGTTAATTTGTTTATTAAAAGTATAAATTGTTAGAACAATGTTTAAACTACTCTATCATTACTCTTTTTCTACAGATGATAAAATCTTTTTAATTTATGTAAAAAAAAAAAAAACAAATTTTGTGTTACAAAGTAAAATTAAGAGGCATGTTCAAATCCTAAATTTCACAAAATACAAATAAAAATGTATTTCTTGATTGCTTTAATATGATATCAGAATGTTATATATTTTAAGACATAAAAGTTGTTTTTATTTTTGTATTCATATCTTCATGTCTTTGTTTTTGATTTATCATATTTTCAATAAAAAATGTGCATATTTTATGAATTTTTTATAATATTATAGTCTACATGCAAACAAAACATACTATTTCAAAAAGTATTATCTAACTTTTTAAACAAACAGTATTCATGGTTTATTTTTGTTAAATAAGATATCAACAAATACAAAACTTTATTTTGCTGCTGCAATAAATTTGACCATTTTTTCTTATTAAAAGTTTATAAAAGTTGAAAACAGATTGATAGTTTTGGGAGCCCCTAGAATTGCAGGGCCCTAGGACACAGCCTAATTGGCCTATAGGTAAATCTGGCAATGTATAGAAAGTATATTTGATATGCAAACAATGGATAAAATTATCATCAAATAAGAAAATAATAAATGAAAAAATGGATAAATAAAATTAAAATAATACATACTATAGCAAGTAAGAGCAACTCCAGGGTCATCAATATCTATTTTATATGAATTACGTTCACTAAGAAAATCAGCAGCCATTGGATCCCAATTTTCTATTAAAGAAAATAATTTATATAAATTGGAGCATTAGCATTTCAAATATTATTTATAACTGATAATCAAATAATTATTAATTTTTTGGATAATATCAGTGGGTTAAAAATATTTTGAATATCTGATGGCACTCCATTATTGGCGGTATCAAAAATGAAGAGTATATGATATCAATTTTAATAGCATCTAATTTAAGAAACCATGAAATTTTTCTATGAAAACATTATTTTATGCAAATTAATATCTAATTAGAATTGGAAATATGCTTCATTTCTATTGATTTTCAATTTCATTCAAATATTCTACTGTTTTGTGACATATTTTTAAATTTGAATTATTTATTCTGTAAGAATAACCATGGTTATAAATAATATGTAATAAATCCCAGTCTTATGTAGGTTAATTTTTCAGAAGACCAGGCTCAAATCTGACCCCTCTTGAAAAAACTGAGGGTATAGAACTCTGAACTGAATCCAGATCCTCAAGATAATGATTACTTTATCATGGGACTTATGTGCTTATTCTCTAATATAGCCATATTTAATATTAAATCTTTGTGGCCCATTAATATGCTATATGTTCTGACAAAAATAATTTGATTTAGGTAAGGTTTCATGAAACAATCACCTATGTAAATTGGAGACTACTTGTATTCAGAAATCTAAAGAGGTGGTTTTTAATCATCCTTCCTAACATTCCAATTTTCAAAACTAAAAATGAATTAATATAGAGTAGATAATAACTCTACTCTATATTAGCATAGAGTAAAGTTATTTTAATGAACAAAAATTCAAATCAGATATATCTAATTTTAAAGGCTCCTTATAAGGAACCTTTAAAATTTGGATGGCTTGGCTAAATCTTCATATAAAAAAAAAGTGTTTTTTTTTTAGCAAGCTGCGTAATTGGGCCAAATCTCAAAGAACAGAAACCAAACTAATAAACTAATACATAATTTAAATGCTTAATTGGGATAACTTTTCACTTAATTGAGACAAAAGCAGAAAAGGAATTTTCAATTTTTGATATATTTTAGGGATTTTTCGAAAGTATGGCAACACTACGTACACTAATACTTGTTGTGTGCTTTTTTAAAAAATTCCTTATATAAAAATTATAACATTTTATTGTACTGGTAATTTTTCAGGTTAAACCTTTCTACAAGACAATACAGACTAACATAATGGAGCGGTTGTTTCTTTGCGTCCTATTACATACACATTGTCAACACACTGTCGCTGCACTAATATAAACATTCATTCTTTAATAAAATTATAAGTAAATATCATTGTTGATATAAAATACATAACAATACTGTATTCAGCAACACTAGTGTGATGAGAATCAGCTATCTATTGTTGTGAGTCTGGCAAATGTGCGTCTACTTAAGAGTCTACTGTTACTGAACCTAGCGATATTCATTTACAGTGTCAATTTTATTTAAAATTTTTAAATATTTGCCGAGAATGCAAGAAAAAGGATTTTACACTTTTGAGTAAAATTGCTTTGCTGGATAAAATTAAAGCCAGCCATTTAATACAAGCCATCATAGACACGCTGAAATAAACCAAAATCTACCATAATGCATCTCCTACAACAAAAAAATCAACTGTGTGAGTAGTGGGCATTACAGAAAAAAATTCCAGGATCATCCAAAACAAAGCGTGATGGAAAGGATTCAGAAATCGAAGAAGCATTAGATCAATGGTTTTCTGTACTTAGCAGGTGAAGTGTGAATATCAATGGCCCAATGTTGAAGACGAAGTCAGAGAAGATCGGTAAAAAGCTAATAATTAGGTACCTATTTTAATAAAGCATTAAATAGGTACCTAATTATCATTTTTTAATCTATTATTTATTTACCTACGAATTACATATTTTATTTTAGAATTTATTATTACTTCGTTTAATTGGGACAGCTGCTTAATTGGGCCAGAATGGATTAATCCCAATGTGTCTCAATTAAGCGGAATCCACTGTATATGATATAGATATTTATATATAATGAAACAGCAAAAATGCATTCAGATATATTTTATTTATAAATATCAGGTTGATATATTTATAAATATCATCACCAAACAAAAGTAAATATCATTAACTCAAGAATGACAGATTAACCCTATCCAGAAATTAGCAGTGTAATTCCTATTTTTGTGAATTGATATTTCTGTTCCCGGCTCTACATCTTACAGCTTGACTACACAGTTATATGTTTGGATGGATAATGTGTAATTTTATCATGAAATTGTTCAGGTGATCTTTGCTGTGCTTTAAAACAATAAAATTTTAAATTTAATTATAAAATCTAATTGACTATTTTATCAATAAACTTGACTTTATTAGTTGTTTTCAATCAAGTTCATGCACATTTCTGTCTTAACACCACACCACTTCATCCCCCATTAATTGAAAATCAGAATGTTATATGCCGCCTAGCTTTGACATTGCAATAATACAAAAGTAACTAAATAAATTCATGTGTTTTAATTTGAATTCAGATTAACTAACTACATATTGTATATGTATATCATATTAAGCACCAAATTTAAAATTATTTATGATTATCAATAATAATAATTTTTAAGAATTGAAAATGAAACAAAAATTTTTATACAAATAACTGGTAAACAATAATGGTATTCCATGCTTTTGGTCCCCCATTTAACTTGGTACTCAGGACAGACTGCCCCCTCTGGGTATGCCACTGCTGCCAATCAAAAATGGGGGGAAAAAATCAATAACTGAATCAGTGGCATGTCAGAATCAAATAAATACAGTACAAACTATTTTTGTCAATAGAAAGCATAACCATAACTCCCAATTTGTAAAATATAATTACTATTTACAGTTTACTTACTTCAAGAAATTTACAAATTTCAACTGTGTAGACCTGTAACAATTTCAAGTTTAAAATTAAAAAAAAAATCTCTCTTTGGATTATTGTTAATAAACTGTTTTTCATTGACTGTGTGAGAGTTTTGATTCAAAATTTTTATTAAAAAATTATTTTTCCGACTTATGCAAAATTCAAAAAGCTTTGGTCCCAATTATTTAGGAAAACTGAGGAATGCTTGCATTTATTTAGTTTTAAAAATCTTTTCAGAGTATTTGGCTACAGAGATTAAATAATAGAATTAAATTCAATTTAGTTTTATGATTTACCTAAAATTTTTTAAACTGAAAACATCATATGATTTTGTCAGTTATTTTTATAATAGCAAAAAGCCACTTAAATATGTTTATCATGAATTCTCTTCATTATGTCAAAACCAATGAGAAAGGACAATTGGCATAAATACAAGCAAAACAAACTGTTTTAAATTCATATACTTATATTAGAAAAGGTAATTATAATATATCCATCCAAGAATAAATTTTTGTCATTGAAAATAATAAATTAATTATTTTTAAAATAAAAATAATTATTGTATATATCTGAAAATATTACAAATACAAATATTATAATAAATTTTTATCTATTTATTGAAATGCATTTGTTTAATAATTTCTGAAAATGCTGGTTTGATGTTATCTGACACTGCGATACGAAGGTCTGGTTCCAAGTTTAATTTATTTCGATATTTAGTTTTAATACTCAGTGATCTAGCAGCTTGTAGAGTCTACAAACAATATATAAAAATTGTTTTCACTGTACCCCCAGGTATCGTCTTGCGTACCCCACTTTGGAGACCACTATTTTAAGAGACCTCTGCCACTTAATAGCATATAACTCAGTTTATCTATATAAAGGGTGTTATTACAAACAAAATGTAGGAGTCCCAATAGGTGATACAATGGCAGGTATCATGGCTGAACTAGTTATTAGACATAAGGTACAAACCATCCTACCTTCATTGATTTAGATGTGCTGCCAAATTTTAAAATATTAAAATATGTTCTGCAACAGAAAAAAAGGTTGAGAACCACTGGTGTAGAGCATGAATTGGAAAAGATGATTATGCTTGGAAAGGTGAAGGAAAGCAGAAGAGGAGGACAACAAAAAACAAGATGGATAGATAGGATCAAGACAACTACTGGAATGACTTTGAGAGAATTGTGCAATCTGACCAAAAGCAGGTCTGAATGGACCTGCTTTTGGTCAGATCGCACATCGTCATGCTTTTGGTCCACGCAGTCACCAGAAGTCGAACTCGACTTGTGGCACATAACGACAACAATAAGTAAATTAAAAAATTAAACTTAATTTTATCTGTTTTATTATTTGAATTAATGATATTTTCTGTATTATCCTCTCTCTAATTTATGAAGATAATTATGTAAAATAGAGGATTGTTGAAAAATTTTTGTCAGTGAAAAGGCAACATTGAAGAGTGCTGGGGCCAGTGCCTGCTTTACCTAATTACTATATTTGCTCACTGTTTTTTGTAAAGTATTTTTAATTATTTCTCTGAAGTTGGAAAAATTAAAATTGTTAAATTTATTATGTTTTAAAATAGTTAAATTTAATTCTTTGAGTGTAGATATTTTAAAATATAATAAATTGTAGTTTGTCTATATTTATATCAAGACCATTGACTTAATCACATGCAAATGCAATTGAAAGCATTAAAAATAATATCAAGCAAGTGTTATTTAAAAAGTGAACAAAGTTCCAGTGAGAAGATTATAGCAATTTCAAAAAAATAAAAAAAATAAAAAAAAAATAGTTTACAGTCATAATCTGGGTAAATTGTATTTTAAAATGTTTAGGATATTTATATTCTTTGTTGTCTTTGATTTTTAAAATTCATTAATGAAACAATAAAATACAAATAACATTCTTACACTGTTAAATATCTTGATTTTTAATGATCGAGATATGTTAATTTTTATTAAAAATACATAACACTTAACAGGTGTTTTAACTGATTGATGATGATAAATTAAATTCTTGTCATATAGTTTATATTAAGGATAGTAGATGATGAGTCATATTAACTATCAAATTTCATTGGAATTTTGAATGAAGCACATACCGGAAGATGTTATATCACTTATTTATATGGAAAAAGAAATTATACTTTAGGAAGCTGGCATTTTAGCACGTCATCAAGCCTTTCCGCCATATATTGATAAAAAAAGCAAAATGAAAATATATTTGAGAATGTAATGTCGAAAGTTGATTTCCCCCCACTAGCTACACAATGATGAACTTTGAATAATTATTTGATACGTGTGTGATAAATTATTCAATATCTTATCAGAATGTAAGAGCTGATAAAACAAACAACTCTCATTCTCTAAGAATACTTAACTCGAAATTATTATAATAAAAAAATAATTTAAACTTTAATTACAAGTTGTAAATATGTGATGATATAGATAATACATGTACAGATATAATGTTTCGTTTTTGTGTTTGATTTTTTTTTATGGTAGCGATTCTTTTTATATTGGAGAAAATAAAATCGCTAATTGCGTTTTTTTTCGCTATAAATGGATATTAATTAGTCTACATTTTCGGTAGAAAGTGAAGATTGCAATTGTTAAGTTATTACATTAGTATCAGTAGAAAAATACCAAAATCAGAATGAGGAAATGAATTTAAGTAGCTAAATTTATATTTCGCCATTCTTATTTGGCATAGTACATACTATATAAATTTTTTAAATTTATTAATATCAAATAGTATACTTAAATCGATATTTAAATACTGTTTAAATAAATACGTATTTTCTAAATAAGATTTTATTACATAGAAATTGATAAAAGTTAAACTCATCTTTTTTTTAATCAAAGAAAAAGATTTGAACGAATAAGTTTGAGCGTAGTGGGTGGTTTGCGAAATTGAGAAGAAAGCAATTATCTTATAACCACAACTTAAATATTAAGCATTGTTTTATAATTTTTTTTATATCCTGAGTTTGTGTATATTATATGTAAAAAGAAGCAAAAAGCAATGGGTGTGATTATCTTGATTTTTATCGATGATTAAGTGTGAACAAGTGTTATCTAGGAGAAATTTACTGCGCAGTGCCTTAACATTGATTGAAAGCACCTGGTGCAGAGAGATAAGTTTGACATTCCTACTTATTTTTATTATAATTTTGAAAAGATTTAATAACATTCTTATATGCATGCAGTTTCATCTTAATTAAAAATATAAATTAATGTACAGTACATATTTATTGGGTGTATTAAATGTTTATTTTTGGGATGTAGATGCCACCTCGAGTTTATCACGTAGTGCGATGACATGGCTAATCTTCCATTGCTTATAGCGCAGCGCCGTTGTGCAATTTAAATACAGCTATTCCTTCTATAACACGGTAGATAGGTTCCTGAAAAGCACCGTGTTGTGTGAAACCGTATTATATGAGACCTAGAGCCAATACAAAAAGGAGAGTTACGTTCCAAAAATTTAAAACAAATAATTTTCTTTAGTTCCATATAAGAAACTTAATATTTATTAAGAATATTAATAACACGAAACATAAAAAAAAAAAATATATATATATATATACACACACACACACATATACATATACACGTAAGCCCTTAAAAAACTATAAAACAAAGGAAGGAAAAAGTATACAGCCTATATAACATTCATATGATGATTATATCTTCCTTACCACTGTTTCCTTAAAACGAGAACGTTTTTTTTCTTGAACAATGTTAACTTCACTTTCTGGACTTACATGCATTTAAAGTTGGTGTAGCTTCTGATCTCTACAAAATTTGTAATCTAACCCGCTACAATCGTTGTGAACATATACAAAGAAAACAATCGTTCCTTACATATATTTAAAAAAATTTATGAATAAAAAATTTTTTCTGCTTTTTCACATTCTTCTATTGAAGAATAAAAACTTATTTTTTTATCCAAGAACTGAACATTGGGAACACAAAATATTCAATGGTCGCCAATTAACTCAATTTCAAATCGAAATCGAAAATAGACTGCATATCGTCCCTCATGGCCAATTAGCGAAATTGCATTTATGACTAATTTTAGCAAAGTATTTCTCAATGATTGCATTTTGTGTGTTGTCCCCCCAATATGGATTTACAGAAATTATTGAAAATGTTTTGTAATGTAGGAGAATAAACGTAAGTTTCCAAATGTTAAGTAAGAACGTATGGTAGAAGTACCGTGTTATATGAGGGTTTCCGCAATGTTCAAATCGTGTTACAGCGAAACCGTACAGAAGGGATACCTGTAGTGTTGTCAGCATTGATTTTATTTTTTAATTTACGGTTCGACTGATTTTAACAAGTCGTGATTTATTTCACGTGTTTTATTGATGATGATTTAGAATTTAATTCATTTGATGATTTTCAAGAATGCTGTTCTTTTAAACTATTATTTATTGTGTGTAATGTTTCATTATTACTGATATTGCTTTCTTATATTTTATCAATTTAATGCGTTATGCTTCTTCTGCTTTTACGTTTATAATTTTTTTTTTTTTTAGAGATTCATTTTTTCCTACAATCATATATAATTAAACATTTTCTAAAATCTTATGTTCGTTTCTGATAAGCCATTTAACTAGTTTTTATAATCAGTTAAATAAGAAAAACTTCATATTTGTCTTCATTACAGATTTACAGTGTCTTTTATATAATGCAAATAGATACACACATTTATTTTCCTAAATTTTAATAATTTATTAAAGAACAAAAATACGCGTATGAAATGATGTTGAAACTATAAACAAATTTCGTAAGTCTCGACAATTGCTTTTCTGCATCTACTGTAATTAACTATTATTTGTCTGTGTGAATTTTAATTTGTATCATTTATTTTATATCAGAAATCATTGAAATATTTGCAATCGATTTGCAAGTTTTCGAATTAGATTAGATTATTCCACTATATCTGATTTGCGAGTGAATCTCAAAAAGGTAGATACTGATCGATAGTGAGTGGAATAGTGGTCAAATTGGATGAGTTATTGAAAAGTAATTTGTTTATTAAAAATAACTTTATAAAATTTTTGTGTGTAATAAAATTATATAAAACTATTTTATACTAAGAATCGATGAATGAAAAATCATTTTATCAAAAGATAGTTGTAAGATTGAACAAAGGATTAAGCTATAGGAAATTGGGAGAGGTAGTCTGCGAAGATTTTAATTTGGCTCGTTGAGATTGTTAATAATCTCGACGCGCCAATTGTTAATAATTAATGAAATTGATATTTTTAAAATGAGCGACAAAATAATAGCGTGTAGAAAATAGCGAATCTGATACTGCGAGCTTAAGTTATAAATATAGTAAATTCTCGCTAATGCAGTTAGTTAATCCGGATCGAAAAATGAAATTTGTCTCGAGATTACTGTATTTAAAAATTCTATTACTATGTCTTCTATCAATAATAGTTAGTAATGTAAATTGTATTGTCTGACTTTTTATAATTGTTAAAGGCTTTACAGTGATATTTTAATCGGCACTATTTATTGGTATATCATTAAATTTTTCATTTATCCGTGTGCTAAATTTTTTGTCTTTTGCGACTATCGTTTGCTTTACTAATCAGAATGATCCTCAATTAAAGCTGATTCATACTATACATCAGTGTTTTTCAACCTTTGGGTCGCAATCCAATATTGGATCGCGTTAAATTTTTAATGGGTCTCGAGTGAACTGGTAAAATAAAGAAATAAAAATAAATAGAAAAATTCGCAATCCAATATTGGATCGCGTTAAATTTTTAATGGGTCTCGAGTGAACTGGTAAAATACCGAAATAAAAATAAATAGAAAAATAATGTCTTATAATTAATTTTCGAAATTAACATAAGAGGTTCTGAATGGTACGTTAATATCTTAATACGTTAATTTCTGGCACGTTAATATCTTAAGTTAATTTTGACATTGTGAATGTAACTTAAGTCTATGCACATATTTGTTCCTCCCGTCCTGGCATTCATCGGCTCATTCCTCTTCCCAGTTTTTCTAGTTTTGAACTAGTCTAATTATCAGTTGTCATAACAGCAATAAGAATAACTTTGTATGTACATTATAGTTTTTTTAAGTAATCAGTATGTTCATTTACTTTGTTAAAATTACTAATTATATTTTGTATTTCGTTGAAGTATAAGAATTACAGTGTGTTTTAAATTTACAGTTCGTGGTTATATTGTTGTATGTGAGTAATACATCGTAGTCCATTGTACTATAAATTAATCCGAGTACATACAATATCATGCTGATATACTACCTTTTTTTTATTTTATATTATAAAATAAACAATTGGGTCGCAGTATGATTTCAAAAAAATATGTTGGGTCATGCGTCAAAAAGGTTGAGAGCCGCTGTTATACATACCACCACTGCCAGAGAGCGTGCCATCACCGGACCGACAAAATGTTCTTCTATATAGAAGAAGAACTAAGCACTATGCTCTGATTAGTTGCAGAATGCCTACAGATTTAGTGTTCTTTCATACGTCCAACAGTACGTCACCGACCAATATTTTCGAGGAGACTATTTTGATGTGGTGCCGTGGTGGTGATGGTTGGATAGTATGAACAAATAAAAAAATAAAATTTATAACAATATAAAAAAATTAAATTTATTAGATTAAAATCGTGAAATTTTATAAATGCCATAAATTTTGTTGTCATTTTTCGTCCAATTTTTTATATAATTTATTTTAATCAATTTTTGACTAATTAACTGCATTATTATTATGCATAAATAATTATGTATAAATTTCGTAAAACGAAAAATAGGTAATAAATTGATTAATCGATACTTCGAGCTTCGTTAGTAGTAATGAAATTTATAACTTATAAAAAGTATATGGTGTTGCCCGGGAATTTCTAGCACGTTATTTGAAAAAATTAACTTCTGGTTTTCAAGATTTTTTGATAACTAAATGGTATTCTAACCTGTGTTAATTTCTAAACAAAGTTAAAAAAATCAAAATACATGACGTAACAATGGATGACGTCAGTGTATTGAACAAGTGACATCATTCATTGTTACAACTTAATGATCTCTCATACTGGCGACGTTCTGGACGTCATCCATTGTTATGTTTACGTTTGGACCGTTTGTGACGGCACTTATTTCTACGTCACAATGACACTAAACCAATGTTTTTTGATATTCATCGCTGCTTCATACATAGGAACTGTTGTGACGTCATTTCCACATAATATTGGCATCATACACTGATGACGCTCTGGAGCGTCATCCATTATTAAAGTATTCTGGAATTTTTTGCGTCACACACTGATGATGATTGTGACGTCATTCATTGTTATGCCGCGGCACATGTTCGTGAGATCGTGACATCATTCCAACCTTTAATAAAATCAAAATGAGCGCTGGCAATTTTTGAACAAGTGAAATTGCATAGGATTAGCGGTGCGATCATCTTCACATACAGTATGATTTAACTTGATAATTTTTTTTAATAATTACAGGAATACCTCGATTATCACGGTTTCGATTATTGCGATTTTCGATTTATCGCGGTTTATAATTTGATACCAAAATTCAATTATTGCGCTCAAAATTCGAATTATCGCGGCTTCGAGATATAGCCCACTATATAGGCAACCAGAATTATGTTCTTCTCCAGGTAACTCTCTTTAGCACTTCGTTTTTATCCGACGGCGCTTGCTCACCAACTCACTCACAATGACACTAAACCAATGTTTTTTGATATTCATCGCTGCTTCATACATAGGAACTATTGTGACGTCATTTCCACGTAATATTGGCATCATACCATTATTAAAGTATTCTGGAATTTTTTGCGTCACACACTGATGATGATTGTGACGTCATTCATTGTTATGCCGCGGCACATGTTCGTGAGATCGTGACATCATTCCAACCTTTAATAAAATCAAAATGAGCGCTGGCAATTTTTGAACAAGTGAAATTGCATAGGATTAGTGGTGCGATCATCTTCACATACAGTATGATTTAACTTGATAATTTTTTTTAATAATTACAGGAATACCTCGATTATCACGGTTTCGATTATTGCGATTTTCGATTTATCGCGGTTTATAATTTGATACCAAAATTCAATTATTGCGCTCAAAATTCGAATTATCGCGGCTTCGAGATATAGCCCACTATATAGGCAACCAGAATTATGTTTGTTCTCCAGGTAACTCTCTTTAGCACTTCGTTTTTATCCGACGGCGCTTGCTCACCACTCATCAGTAACTGTCCACCTATACCTGAAGTACAAGTGGACAGGGCCGGCTTAACCCGGTAAGCAGATGATGCACAGCATCGGGGCGCCAAAATTACCATTTTTCTCAATATTGTTATTCAGCAATACTGTACATTGCTGAGTAGATATTACAAGAAAGCTGCATCAGGTGCCGGGACCTCAAGAGTCGGCACTGCATGTGAATATTTATTTCTTTTCTTATTTACTTCTACAATGAATTCTAAAAGAAGCAAGGATGATATCAAATCAACAGCTATCAAGAAGAAACGTAGAGTGATCAGCTTAGAAGATTGGCACGTTTAACACATTTTTTGTACCCTGTATATAAAATTTAATTAATAGATTTGAAAAATCCTTGGCAGTGATCACCCATTTTACATGCATTATTTATCCCGATTATTGCGGTATTTTTCGTGGCAACAATAACCGCGATAATCAAGGTATTCCTGTATATTCGCATCATCTAATTAGTTGAGGTTTCATCAACAAATTAAATATTTTGTTGTTTTGCTATTGTTTCTTGTTTATATATTTTCCTTTTTTACTATAGTAAAATTTTTGAAGACGCAATCTTATATTCTTTTCTCAATTTCAAAATTAACTAGATGCAGATCGGAATAATCTTTCAACCATGTTACTTTATTGGTGACTGATTACTGTCAATGTGAATCCGAGTTGCCGGAGTTCACATTGACAGAATTCTATAATTCTGTCGAAAATTGCCGGGTCGGTGATATAGCAATCCTTGACGGTAGTGTTACGTATAGTTTTGAATCAGCCTTAATCCGGATTAGCGTGGGTTTAATGTAATGATATTCCGTCTAGCTTGCATAGTTCTAAAAATCTCATAAACAGTTTTTTAATTCCACCACAATAAATCAAGACTGGTTCCGTTTTTCTGCTTGTATGAATTGGTCTTATGGACCGATTGCACAAGTAAGTAAAAAAATATTGGCTTGTAGAAATATGGCTATGGCCATTTTTCTTCCAAATCTGAACTAAACACACACGCGCAAATAGCCTTCCAGGCCACACTGAATTGTTAAATTTCTTGACGTATCGATGGTTTCTTGTTGTTGAAAATTTATTTCAATTTTGAGAAAAGACTAAAATTGTTAAACAAAAAAAGTAATTCAGAATTAAAAAATAAAATAATGTATATAATAAATCTAATTGTATAATTTTAAAATAAAATTGGGTCTGAAAAGATTATTTGAGAGAATGAAAACGATCAACAAAATTCCCGGTTTATTATTTTTAGCCTACTTCTCGAAGAAAAAGGTTTGAGATCATCTGTCGCAACTGTAGTCCTCCAATAACTTTTGAAATAATTATAATTTGATGAAATTATATGATTTCTGCTGTTTAAAAGTAAAGGCGCTGCATCATTTAATCCTTTAGCTGCAACTATTTACGAATAGTAGACGTTCGCTTCTGAGATACTCTTACATTTTGAACTATTTATTGAATTTTTAGCCTACTTTCCGAAGGAAATGGAAGCTTATAAGATCCGGCCCTATCTGTCTGTATCCCCACTAATAACTTTTGAACTGATTAGCAGATTTTCATAAAATTAAATAGTGATCTGCTATTAAGGAATACTCGACGCCGCACCCTTTTATCCTACAAAATCGTTTAATCCTGTAGGATAAATTTCATTTTTATCAAAATTTTAGTTTATATTATCGTCAGTAGATAGCATTAAGTGTTAGCAGTGTACAGGTAATATGACTTACCACGATGCCGACGTGACGTCTTTCAAAGACGAAAAACGGCATCATGACATAACAATGAATGATGTCACGTCGCCAATATGGTGACATCTATGTTAATTAAATTATCGTTAAAATTGGATATACAAAATGGATTCAATATGCTAAATAAATGACATCTTCGGAAAGTATACAATTTTAATTCTTTCTGAAACTGCTTGTTATAAAATTTAGCAAGATGTGGATGATACAAAATTAATCCTTTACCTTTAAAAATGGTGGATATTTAATCTGAGGTTTCCCTATTATAACTATTTTTAATAAATTTTTTACATTAAAGATTTGTTTTTACATTGAGCTTAGGGCATATTTTAATTTCTTATCAATCATTCAAAAATAAGAAGTGTTGTTCTAGAACTGCTTTTCCATTATTAGAAGTTTATTGAAAAATACTTTTTGAGCTTAGGGCATATTTTAATTTCTTATCAATCATTCAAAAATAAGAAGTGTTGTTCGTTCTAGAACTGCTTTTCCATTATTAGAAGTTTATTGAAAAATACTCTATTTTAATTTATTGAATTACTTTGGCAGAATGGTTATGGTAATTTAATCGAAATATACCAGAAGAAAGATAAAGCTTACGATGCAAAAAATTAAATTGGCAGTCATACGAGACAATATAAATTGCTTCTCTTGGGGATTTCTAATGGAATTAGAAATCCCCAAGAGAAGCAATACTCACAAAAAAATAAAACATAAATGCTCTTAATTCTCACTTGGTTTTATTGATTGAGAAATTCTTAATAGAAGCATCAAATTTTTGTCATCTGTGAGAGTAATCAATACAATCTTATGATTGAAAATTTAGTTCTGTGGGTCGGAGGTATAGGACACTGTCACATTTACTACATTTTATAGGAGAGCAGTTTGAAGTTTGTTTACGTTGTTCTCCCTTATGGACTTGGTGTTATTTAAAAGCACCGTAACTCCACTAATTATTGATGTAGGACATAGTGTTGTATACCTGTGGGTAGAGGACGAGAAACCCATATGATTATGCCAATAATCTCATTTTGGCCAAATATGGACATAGTACTCTATACCTCCGACCCACAGAGTTATTTTAATAAATCATTTCATCATATCAATCTAAGTCATTTTTGTCCGTTTTTTCTATTTTGATTTTATTTGTGCGATAAAAATTGACAGGGTAGCATTCATTAATCGTTACAAGTGGGTATTTTGACCTTTTCCTACCAAAAACAGGAATTGAATTATTTGTTGTTTACTTGAGGATGAGCAGTAAAAATTAATCTTTAAGCCAATCTGTTCAGTCTTTTCTGTTCGCATGAATTTGAAGGCAAAAACTGATTTTTGTATGGAAGCGGCCTTCAAAATCTACTTCACATGCAACACACAGAAAACGTTTGTTTCACGCTGTCAGATTTTTATTTTGTTCGTGTAGCATAGCTTATTTTCCAGTTCTTAATTCTAATTTTATTTATTTCGATATTAATGTACACTTTTTTAATAAGATCTTTTTTATGACCTTTTTTAAAAATCTCACTTTATCTAGGATAAATTATTCACATGTAAGGTTTATATATTATGTATTTCATATCTTGTTTAATAATATAATATTAAATCCTGGAACGTATTTTTGTTGCGTAAGATATGGCAATTTTAATCATATCGAAAAAGTTTTATCAAATAAATAATATCGATATTAAATATTAGTTTCAAATTTTTTTTTATATTTTACTGTACGAATTATATTACATAACATTATCGTTAATATTCATCTGTGTATCTATATTCTTTATATTCAATAGCATTCTCCCTATTTTTAATTTTAAAGATTTAATTTTTTGTAAAAAAAATTTGCTTTAAACTGTGTTAGGATTACTTCTAATTTATATTCACGTATTTTTTCCCATATTTTAATACTTTACTAAAAATATTTCAATACTGTACTACGATGTCTTGTTTTTTCCTGTGCACTATCGATGCATGTTCTAAATATATAAATAGCGATATTTAAGAAGTTCAACCGATAAGATAACGACTATTGCGTTACTGTTGCTCAGATTTATAATGCAGTTTTATTTATGATGAATGCACTTCAATCGACCTCGAGTAAAATAGAGCAATTAAATGTTTTAAATTCCAACTGAAGAAATATGCATTTCTGTTGTAACGTGCAACTGTTCATTAGATATAATTTCCTTTAATTTTTTTCTTCTATTCATGTAATAGCTGTTTGAAATTTTTCCTTGGTGCTAAATCCTAATTTTGTTTATCAGCCAGATAAACAAAACTATATGAAACAAATGTTATTTACTAAATATGCTTTTTTAATTAAACGAATCAGTTCTAACTTTAAATATGTATTTAGATTTGGGAACATTTTCTTGTTTTTATCCATGATAAATTTTGTTTTGCGTGCTAATGATAAAGTAGGGCTAAGTAATTAGTGCAGTAATTTATCTGTATGTAAATTGCATCCTATAATACTGAAAATGGAACATTTATCAATTAATTTTTATAATTATTTGTAATAAAAAATGACATTATTGAAATTAGTGATTGTTATAAAGTTTTCCTCTTTTATATATTGAAACTAAACTATTGATAGTTCTGATTTATGACCTTGTACCTCCACTTCTATGTTGACGCCTCCTTTCTTATCGCTACAATGTTTTGAAATTTTAATAATGGCAGGTTACTTTTTGAATATTATTTATTAATAAATCATTTCATATTCTGTTATATAATGATTTTAATATTATTTCTAAACCATACTATGATTGAGAGCAATTTTATTGTGTGCTATGACTATTGATAGTTATGCTTGTGATGATGAAATAAATGAATATTCTAGAGATTTAATTTATTAATGAATTAAATTTTTTAACTTCTACAAATGTAATAATTTTATTTATTCATTTGTTAGTTTTAAATAAATAAATTAATTAAAATATCTAGAATTATATATTTTTTTTTTTACGTTAGTGATAATATTTACATGCATTAGATTGGCGTCAAATTCAGTACCAGTTTAATATTGTGTTGTTTTTTTAATGGTAAGAATTTAAATACATTATTTTAGGAATATAATGAAAAACTGAATTTTCTTTAACTATACTGCATTTCAAAAATAAACATTAATATTCTTAATGGAATATTTATTTATTAATATATTGTTAAATATTTTAAATAATTGAGAAATAAAATTTAATAATTGAGTAATTACATATAGAAACAAATTAAATAGAGCATACTTTGAGTTTAAAACTAAATTTTAAATAATTTTGAATCTTCTAAATCATCATGTTAAATTTTATTTTATTATATAAAGAGAGCCAATAGGTCTTGGATAAGCTTTAACATCAGTTCAGGAATCAACATAAAAACAGTTTATTACATGAAGTACTTTTGGAAAATTCGATTTTCCGATTTTACTTTTGGAAAATTCGATTTTCCGAAAGTACTTCACATAATAAACTGATTTTATGTTGATTTCTGCTTATTAGTGCTGTAATAATTGGTTTTTTATAAGATTAAGCAGTTATTGTTTAAATATCATAAAAAAACTGCTTAAACTCATACTAGTGCTGTACTGTAAGTAAGTTATTGTTTAAGTTTAATGTTTTTAGTTCAGGATTTTTAATTCCCATATTTTGTCAAATCTAAGATGCCATCAATTGAAAAAGACAGTATTATTTTCAGCACCATAAAAAGAAAAAATTTATCAGCTAAATAAAATCCACAAGAATATAGGCTAATTAAAATGTGCACAAAAACAAATTTGCTCAGCAAGCAAATAGAAATGCAGTCATTTTTCTAATGACAAATATTCACCTCACTAATATCAAATTATGTCCCACCACTTTGTTTCCATGTTTTTCTACATAACAATAACTTTGTTTTATTGTGATATCATTATCTAATCTTCTTGGAAGCATTTTAAGTGTTAGTTAGTAATCCAAATTCAATAAAACTCGACATGTACCTATCTGTATCACTAAAAATAAATGAATATTGATGTGGCAGAATCACTACCCTGATGATGCACAATTTGAACATGCATAAGCACGATTGCCATATGGCTAAGACAATGTTGCCACTATTATTATAATGGTAATTATAACAAATTTAATAATTCATGGATTTTGATTGCAGTGCTTCACTCTAAACATTTTAATAAAAATGTTAAATGTGAAAAAATATGCAATTAATGAAATATGGTTGCAAAAATCTCATATTATTTTAGCTCTGAATATTTGTTAATATTGCAAAAATATTTGATATCCTTGAAGTTTTTTGCAAACCTGAGAACATCATGAATTAGAAGAATGGTATTTATAGTTTCTATTACTGTAGAGAGATTTATTTCTTGAAAAATGCTTTTATTCTATTGGCAAATTAACTGAGCACTTATCTGCTCTTAATACAGTATAATACAAGTGAGTCCCCATTTATACCATTTTAATTTCTGGATTCAGAGATATTTTAATGCAATCTATATAGGGGAATATCTGAAGCTAAATTTACCCATAGTGTGCTAATTTAAAATTGAACTGTAATTTTAATAATAATTTTAAATTAAGGTTGCAATGCACCATCCATTGTTATTATTAATTAATTTAAATTTAAGCTAAGGTGGAGGCATCTAGTAATAATTACCAATTATAATTTTTAACTAATTTTCCTGAAATTAAAAATTGCCACTGCCTGAAGTTGAACTTTGAGATCCAATAAGTTTCTGAAGTTAATCATTATATAAGTTTTCTGAAATGAAAATCTGCTCGATATCATAATAGTCCAATTAGTTAAGATGTTTGGACATTATCCCAAAGCCTTTCATGTCATATTCAGCTTTGAGATCTGGGCTTATTCTGAAGTTAGTTATGTTGTATACAAACTTGTATCTTCTTCCTCGTTTGTTCTTATTGTCACCATTTATTTCATATTTGGTTCAAGCATAATTTTACTTAAGTTTTATTTCAAACAAAAAAAATATATCTTGGCAATTATTGAATCAAAACTTAAATAATTTATGAAAATTTCGTATTTTCTCTTGTATTCAAATTAACTTTGACATTAGTAATGGAAATTTCATGTTGTACAATATGAAAGGAGTGATGGAAATGATATTATTGTGGTAATTGTTTACAATTTAAAATTGCATTTTATATGTAAAATCTCATATAGTCCAGCAAACATTAATCTAAATAACACTTAAGATATAACATATAGTCCAAGATGGCAGTATTCCTTTAAATTAAAGATGTGTACACTTCTTTGATGTAATCTCCTTTTTTATGTTTGACATGATTCCATCTATTTGCTACATAAAAATAAGATAGCTGCTTATTTTTTCAGAATATTTTGGGCTTTTGATCATTCTTCAATATTTCTGTTGACTCCGTGGTGGCTTGTTAGCCCATGATAATTTTTAACCAACCATTGACAAATAATATCTTATATAGATTCAGCATCATTAAATTTTCAAAAATAACTAAGTATATTAATTAATTTTATTATTTATTGAAAATATAACATTTCCAGAGATAGTGTCCAAGATCAGTTGGAACAAATTATAACAATCTCACTGAATTGCTTCTAAAAGTTAAACATAAATTAAATCTTTTAGTTAGATGAAAAAGGCCAAAAAAGATAGAAAAATTTTAAGAGATTAATTTATTAAGGAAAAGAGAGGCAAAAAAAAAGTATCAGGATTTGCAGCTAGTATGATAGTCATGGCCCCTCTATGATATCATGATTTGTTATCCAAGAAGGTAAGCATAATATTTCTGCATGAAATAAATTAGTGATGTTAATTATTTATACTGGTAATGTTATTAATATATTCATGTAATAATACTTATATAAATATATTAACAAAATTGCCAGTATAAGAAAATTAAAAAGATTATTGTAATTAATTTATTTCATGCAAAAGTAAATAAATACTAAATAGATATAATTCTTATATCTATTTAATTCTTATTTATTGTACTATAGGTAATGTCCTATATTGCCAGTAGAGAATGATTATTTTAGTTAGATGAAAAAGGCCAAAAAAGATAGAAAAATTTTAAGAGATTAATTTATTAATGAAAAGAGAGGCAAAAAAAAAGTATCATGATTTGCAGCTAGTATGATAGTCATGGCCCCTCTATGATATCATGATT